>JAJIBD010025896.1:0-201416 GCA_021461705.1 Cryptotis parvus | reverse complement strand
GTCTCCCCACCAGGTGCGCTTCCCACGGCGGGCAGTCTCCAAGGCACCCCCTTCCAGCATAAAGGTCTGGGGCTTTGCGAAGGGGACCAAGCCACACCCAGCTTTTTTGGATCTTCCACAGACTACCTCCACCCTGACTCCTGACTCCAGAACCACCCAGCGACACTCCAAAATTAAAAAACATAGATATTAGAAGTAATATCTATCTACCTGAGATACTACTGAGCATTTGCCCCTACATTCTTTGCTATACATCCCTAACTACAAAGTAATTCACGCACATACTAACTCTATTGACCAGTCACCCAGAACACACATTCTCAACCTACGATAGTCATCATGGTAAAGCAACGCAGAATTCCTTCAAGCTCTACTATTGAAGTCACTAATACAGATGAGTCAAGCAATAACGATGAGCTATATAACCTCTCTGAAAAAGAATTTCGAAGGAACTGTTAAAGATTCAAAAGGAACTCAAAGAAACATTGGAATACAAAGTCAATAAAATACAAAGAGAACATGAGAGCAGAATTGAGAAAATTTCAGAACAAAGTGCAAGCAGAAATGACCAATATTAAAAATGAGGGAAGTGAACTGAAAAACACAGGGAAGGCCTCCAAAGCAGAGTAACAGCTACTGAAGAAAGAATTAGTGATCTCAAAGACGAGGTTCAGAGATTCTGTAGACAACACCAGAAGATGGAGAAAAGACTCACAATCAATGAACAAACTACCAGAGAAAATCGGGATGAAGCCAAAAGGAACAACATACGCATCATTGGGGTCCCAGAAAAGCAAGAAGAAAACCCTGAGGAAGAAGAAACTGTCAAAGCCATCATCGCTGAAAAGTTCCCTGAACTGAAGAAAGCATGCTCCCAGATACAGGAGGCCCGTGGGATACCAGCTAAAAAGAAACCCCAATAAGAATACTCCAAGACACATCCTTATTAAAATGAGAAAAGCGATAGTCAGAGATAGAATACTGAAAGCAGCAAGATCAAAGAAAGAAATCACATACAAAGGAGCATCCCTGAGATTTACAGCTGACTTCTCAGATGAAGCACTCCAAGCCCGAAAACAATGGTGGGATATTGTGAAAAGACTCAATGAACTGCAGGCTTTACCAAGAATTCTTTACTCAGCTAAACTTACTTTCAGATGTGAAGGAAAGATACACAACTTCACGGATAAACAACAGCTCAGGAAATTCATAGACTCAAAACCAACATTAAAAGAAGGATTGAAGGGTCTATGGTAAAATAAGACAACCCAAAACCACAACAAATTTAAACAGGAAGATGGTACAAAAATCCAATGACAACAATCTCTCTCAACATCAACGGTCTAAATGCACCAATTAAGAGACATAGGGTGGCAAAATGGATTAAAAAACTGAATCCAACATTCTGCTGCCTACAAGAAACACATCTGAATGATCAGAGCAAACACAGACTCAAAGTCAAAGGCTGGAAGACCATTCTCCACGCAAACAACTCCTCCAAAAAGGCGGGTGTGGCCATACTCGTGTCTGACAATATAGACTTCAGGCTGAAAAAGGTTAAAAGGGACAATGAAGGCCATTTCTTAATAATTAAGGGGTATGTATACCAGGAAAAAATCACACTACTAAACATATATGCACCAAACGAGGGGCCAGCAAAATAGTTAAAACCACTATTAATAGACCTCAAAGAAGACATTAACAGTAGCGCAATAATAGTCGGAAACTTCAACACTGCCTTATCGACTATGGATAGATCGACGAGACTGAAACTCACCAGGGAAATGCTGGACCTGAAGGAAGAAATAGAAGAGAGCTGGTTGATATATACAGGGCTTTTCATCCCAAAAAAAGCTGAATACACATTTTTTTCCAGTGCACATGGAACATTCTCCAAGATAGACCACATACTGAGCCAAAAGCATACCTCAACAAAATAAAAAAGATAGAAATTGTGTCGACTATCTTTCCAGATCACGGTGCACTGAAAATAGTAGTGAACCATACACAGAAGCAGGGAGCTAAACCAAACACCTGGAAACTAAACAGCTCACTGCTGAACAACCAATGGGTCATAGAAGAAATCAAACAGGAAATCCAAAGATTCCTAGAAACAAATGACAACGAAGACACCAACTATCAGAACTTGTGGGACACAGCAAAAGCTGTATTAAGAGGAAAGTTCATAGCTCTGCAAGCATTCACTAGGAAACAAGAAAGGGCCCACATAAATAACCTGACCTCACAGCTGAAAATATTAGAAAAAAGACCAACAAAAGAAGCCCAACCGGGGCAAAAGGAAGGAAATAATAAAACTTAGGGAGGAAATCAACAAGCTGGAAACCAAAAAAAAAAACCAAAAGATTAATGAAACTAAGAGCTGGTTCTTTGAAAAAATTAAACAAGATTGACAAGCCACTGGCAAGACTTGTAAGGACAGGGAAAGAGAGAACACAAATAAACAGAATCAGAAATGAAAATGGTGACATCACAACAGAAAGGACAGAAATCCAAAATATCATCAAAGATTACTTCGAGAACCTGTATGCCATGAAACATGAGAACCTAGAAGAAATGGATAAATTCCTGAAGTCCTATAACCTCCCACGATTGAAACAAGAAGACATCCAATACCTAAATAAGCCTATCACCATCGAGGAAATTGAAACAGTAATTAAAAGTTTGCCCAAACATAAAAACCTAGGTCCAGATGGGTTCACTAGCGAATTCTACCAAACCTTTAAGGAGGACCTACTGCCTGTCCTGTTCAAGCAATTCCAGGAAATAGAAGAAACAGAAACATTCCCAAACAGCTTGTAGGAGGCACACATCACCCTGATACCCAAAGAAGGGAGAGACAACACAAAGAAGGAAAATTACAGACCAATCTCCTTGATGAACACAGACGCTAAGATCCTCAACAAAATACTAGCAAACAGAATCCAAAGACTCATCAAAAAGATCATACATCATGACCAAGTAGGATTCATCCCGGGAATGCAAGGATGGTACAACATTCGCAAATCAATCAACATAATACATCGTATCAATAAGAGAAAAAAATAAAAACCATATGATCCTATCAATAGATGCAGAAAAGCATTTGACAAGATCCAGCACCCATTCATGATTAAAACCCTCCAGAAAATGGGAATTGAAGGAAGCTTCCTCAAGATAGTCAAAGCCATCTACCAAAAGCCCACAGTGAGTATCATTCTCAATGGGGAAAAATTGAAAGCCTTCCCCTTAAGATCAGGAACACGACAAGGTTGCCCCCTCTCACCTCTTTTATTCAATATAGTACTGGAAGTACTCACCATAGCAATCAGAGAAGAAAAGGACATTAAGGGCATCCAGATAGGCAAGGAAGAAATCAAGCTATCATTATTTGCAGATGACATGATATTGTACTTAGAGAACCCTAAACTCTCGGCCCAAAAACTCTAAGAAACAATAGATATGTACAGTAGAGTGGCAGGGTACAAAATCAATACCCAAAAGTCGGTGGCTTTCCTATACACAAATAATGAAAGAGAAGAAAGGGATATTAAGAAATCAATTCCATTCACAATTGTACAACAGAAAATCAAATACCTAGGAATCAGCTTAACCAAGTGTAAAAAGGACCTATACAAAGAGAACAAAGACACTGCTTCAAGAAATAAAAGAGGACACGAGGAAATGGAAGCACAATCCCTGCTCATGGATGGGGAGAATTAACATTGTCAAGATGGTAATACTCCCTAGAGCTTTGTACAGATTCAATGCGGTTCCTATAAGGATTCCCATGACATTCTTTAAAGAAATTGACCAAACACTCCTGAAATTCGTATGGAATAATAAACCCCACCGATAGCTAAAGCAATCCTTGGGAAAAAGAAGATGGGAGGCATCACCTTTCCTAACCTCAAACTGTACTACAAAGCAGCAGTAATAAAAACAGTGTGGTACTGGAATAAAAACAGACCTATGGATCTATGGAATAGAGTTGAGTATCCTAACACCCACACTCAAAAACATGATCAGTTAATCTTTGATAAAGGTGCAAAGAGTCCAAACTGGAGTAAGGAAAGCCTCTTCAACAAGTGGTGCTGGGAAAACTGGACATCTACATGTAAAAAAATGAATTTGGACCTGTGTCTAACACCTTGCACAAAAATCAGATCAAAATGGATTAAAGATCTCAATACCAGACCTTACTCCATAACGCATAATGAAAGAAAATATAGGAAAAACCCTCCACGACATCAATGCTAAAGACATCTTCAAAGGTGAAACACCATTAACAAAGCAACTAGAAGAAAACATAAACATATGGGACTACATGAAACTAAAGAGCTTCTGCACCTCAAAAGAAACAGTGACTAAGATACAAAGGGGAGTCCACAGAATGGGAAAGAATATTCACCCAATACCCATCTGATAAGGGGTTAATATCCAGGATATATCAGGCACTGGTACAGCTATATAAGAAGAAAACAGCCAACCCCATAAAAAAAATGGGGAGAAAAGAGATGAAAAAGAAACTTTGACAAGGAAGAAATTGAATTGCCAAAAGGCACATAAAAAATACTCATCATCACTAATCATCAGAGAGATGCAAATCAAAACAACAATGAGATATCACCTCACACCACAGAGACTGGCCCATATTCAAAAGGGTAAAAGTAACAAGTGCTGGCGTGGATGTGGGAAAAAGGGGACTCTCATACATTGTTGGTGGGAATGTCGACTTGTACAACCTTTCTGGAAAACAATATGGTCATGCCTCCAAAGACTAGAAATTGAGCTCCCCTTTGACCCAGCCATACCACTCCTGGGAATATATCCTGGGAAGCCAAAAACACACAGCGGAAACACAATCCGCACTTTTATTTTCATAGCAGCACTATTCACAATAGCCAGAACCTGGAAACAACCAGTATGCCTGAGAACTGATGACTGGATAAAGAAACTGTGGTACATCTACACAATGGAATACTATGCAGCTGTTAGGAAAAAATGAAGTTATGAAATTTGCCTATAAATGGATGGACATAGAAAGGATCATGTTGGGTGAAATTAGTCAGAAGGAAAGAGAGAGACATAGAATGACTGCATTTATTTACATGACATAAATATATCAGGTGGTCTTACCAAAAGTGGAAATTACCACAAATGTGAGGGAGGCAGAGGTTAGGTAAGACAGAGAAGGGAACATGTGTGAATAAATGTTGAAAGGGCTGATACCAACATAGAACTGAACATTAAATACAAGCCAAAAAAATGCATATGATGGCTTCCAAATGTATGTAGTGCAACCCACAATGTGTAAGAGAAGGAAGGGAGAGAGAGGGAGAAAGAAAAGAGATAAAGAACCTGCCATTTAGGCAGGCTATGGGAGGGAGGAGGGAATTGGGGACATTGGTGGTGGGATATGGGCACTGGTGGAGGGCGGGTGCTGGAACACTATGTGACCGAAACTCCAAACATGAACAATGTAATGTATACACGGTGGTAAAAAAGTATTAATTAAAAAAAATAAAATAAAAAAAGTAGTTAAAATATTAAAATAATAAAAAATATAGTAATTATTAGTATAAGGGGGGGATTGGGGACTGTGGGGGCGGGGGGGATGGGTGATGGAATACTGTATGACTGAAACCCAAATATGAACATCTTTGTAATTATATATCTCACGGTAGTATAATAAAATTTTTTTTTTGCTTTTTTGGGTCACACCCGACAATGCTCAGGGGTTTCTCCTGGCTCTGCACTCAGGAATCACCCCTGGCGGTGCTCGGGGACCATATGGGATGCCGGGATCGAACCGGGTCAGCCACGTGCAAGGCAAACGCCCTACCCACTGGGCTATTGGTCTGGCCCCATAAAATTATTTTTTTAAAGTGAACATCAACAACAACAACAACAACAACAACAACAACAACAAAACAACTGTTGGAGTAGGAGCTACAATACAGCAAATGAACCTTGCATGCAGCCAACCCAGTTTCAATTCATGGCTTGCTATGAAGTAATTCCTGAACACAGAGTTGAGTGTGCTCCTAAAAACAAAAACAAAAAATCTGAAATTCATTTCCAATAACTCAGAATACTACAAGAGATAGCTGTCTACTCCATCCTATAGAGCTCAACAAGAAAACAAACAAAATGAAATAGCAAGTGGGTGCTAAACAACCCGGATGAGTTATTATCAAAACAAATAATGCTGGGGCCGGAGCAATAGCCCAGTGGGTAGGGCGTTTGCCTGGGTTCTCTCCCCGGCATCCCATATGGTCCCCTGAGTACCGCCAGGTTAGTAACTCCTGAGTGCAGAGCCAGGAGAAGCCCCTGAGCATTGCCGGGTGTGACCCAAAAAGAAAAAAAAAAAAAATTGCTTATTGAAATTTTAATTGAGACTCAAAGTGTTGAATAAATCTGAGAGCTAAACTCAAAGATTCTTAAAATGAAACATAATGTACTTACATTATATTTCACTTTAAGAATCTTTGAGTTTAGCTCTCACATGCCCACCATCAATTCTACTTGGAAAAGAAGAGAAGGCCTGGCAGCAGCTTTTCAAGTGATAAAAGTAAGAATAAACTCAATTCACCTACAAAAAGAAAACTGCTTTGGTGAAACTAAGATACAAGTGTCAGAGGTTATTATCTTCTTACATAGTCATAACAAAAAAGAAAATAACTCAAAAGAAAATATGTTTATCCCTACTTTTCAATGGCACTGCAATTAACGACACTAACTGCAGAAAGAACACAGTTTCAAGGAAGAACAAAACTGTTGAGGAAAACTAAGAGCCATAACAGTGTCATGAAGCCGTCAACCCTAATTATAACCATCTTATTCTTGCTTAAGACCCGAGACATATTTCCTTGACATATGCTAAGTAACTCGTTACATTCTTAGATCAATTCATTTTGTTTCTTTAGTCAAATATTCATATGGGAAATATTTCAGTAATCAGAGAGCAAAGTAAAAACCTCAGTCTCTGAGAACTTTTACTGTCTAGCTGCAATGCTGTAGAAAGTCAATTGTGGAAGTAGTTTTTCACACTCGCCTGCATGTACACACACATGCATGCGCACATACATACAGGACTTGTAAGTGGTCCCAATTTTGTCCATTTTATCTGACGATAAAACACTTAGTTGCAATCAGATATACTCTTATATCACAGCCCCACTGTTCCCATCCCTAGCAGAGATGGTGAGAATATGGCAACACTAAGTTAAACTTCTTCTTTTTTTTTTTTTTTTTTGCTTTTTTTGTCCACACCTGGCGATGCTCAGGGGTTTCTCCTGGCTCTGCACTCAGGAATTACTACTGGCGGTGCTCAGGGGAACATATGGGATGCCGAGGATCGAACCCAGGCCGGCATGGGCCTGCAGCGTGCAAGGCAAATGCTCTACCTGCTGGGCTCTCGCTCCGGACCCCCTAAGTTAAACTTTTAAAGCATAATTACACCAAATCATTTAGCCTATCGCCTTGAAAATGTCCTTATTCTAACCATTCACAAGGCTGACTTTTTTTAAGTATATAAAATAGTTCCAAAAGGTCTTTAAATATTTCCTCGTGGTAGGCAGTATGCTTGCCTTGCACACGCCAATCCAGGTTCAGTCCTCAGCAACCTGTGCAGCGTCCTGAGCACTACCAGGGGTCATCCCTAAGTGCAGAGTCACCCTACACCCCCAGATACGGCTCAAATTTAAAATGAAAAAGGAAGTGGGACAGAGAAACAGTTCAACAGCCTAGAGCAGATGCTTTGTATGTGGGAGACTGACAGTCAGTCCCCAGTACTGCTTATGGTCCTCCAGGCAGAGTCAGGAATGACCCCTGAGCATTGCAGGGTGTGGCAGCAAAACAAGTCAAAGCAACAAAATAAATTCTCTGATTTATGTGAAAGCCATAGGGTTTATAAAGAGGGAAGGTTTGATTCATGCACCATTTATCCATTAAATGTATTCTGCATTTCTCTTAATTCACAAATGTTAATTAGAGGAATTAGTTCAAATGATGAATATGTTTTGCTGTCAAATTTCAAAGTATTCAACATAAGAATCATCAGCGATAAATCTGGCACTTAGCTCAGTTGAACTGATACATATTTCTGTTGCAAAATGTCTGAAACGACTATTAAAGAATTAAAATTGTTTTAATACCACACACCAAAAATTGTAAAACTTTTAAACAATCTATGCACTGTGAGTTGTGAACTATATGTAGCTAATCCAAACACTTCAGGCAGTTCACAGTTTAGGAAAAATATATATTTTAACTAAAATTATGTTAATTTATGTATGGACAAACTACTTTTAGGAAAACTATCCATCTAGAAAATAAACATCTAATAAACGGTGGAGCAATTTGCAGTGAATTGGGTAGATTGTTTTGGGGTAATTACCTAACTTCCTAATATTACAGCATCTTAAAGTATCCAGAAGATCAGACCCCTATTTCACAGGGAATCTGAGACTGATATATCAAACAGTTCCATTAGTTAGTATTGAAGATGGCATCAGAATTCAGAATTCCTAATTCCCAGTCAACAGCTCTTTCTAACAGACACGATCTATAAAAGAAGAAGAAGGCAGGCACTCAAAACGAAGTAGGAAGGTCTGCCAGAAGCTCAAAGTACTTATTACACAATGAGAGAAATTCTTATACCATGCAGAATGCTATCCTAAAATAAGAGGGTCTCTTAGATGCTTCCAAGTTTCTTTCTGAAATAAATGAATAAGGCACTGTGTAAGGATATTTAATAAGATTCAAGGAAGGAGAACTTCATGTGTCTGTGGGGATGACAACTAAAATGGTTAAGAGAGTTAAAATCCTGGAATGGACTCTGCATTACCCTGCAAAACTGATGTTGGTGTGTTTTAATTTCACCTCTTCGTACATGGAGCACCTTGATACTCCGCATCAGTATTTTATTAGCATATGGAATAACCGACTATGTCTGTCTCAGAATTTTATTATATTATCCACAATATAAAATCTACATTTGCAGTAAAATAAAGAGATCCAAAAGACTAATTTCTAGTTTGCCAGTAAGGAAAAAGAAAAAAAAAAGCAAAATCCAACACCTCAGTAATTGCCACCAAAATAAACAGGGAACAAATTCTGAATTTCACTTGAGCAAATAAGTGTAATTTTGAGGTGTGAGACAGAAACCTTTTAAATGTAATGGTTTGTGTAACAGCTTTTATAAGGTGCACTTTTCACTGTAAATAGCTTGAAATACTCATAAAGGTAATCAGTTTTAGATGGCAGATTTACATGTCTTCCACAACTTGAATTATTTATCCAAGTTTAAATGTTTTGCAATTACCCTTTACTTATTATGTTCATGTTGTCCTTCCGAAAGATTTTTAAAATTGTTTTTACAAACACAACACCAAAAACAGCCACACTGTTTGATTTAACTATTCGATACTTACTGTTGGGTTTTATTAGCTCATGAATCGTCCAGATGTAATTTACAAATAAGTAGTACTTCTGAAATACTGAAGCATATGAAACCAGAAGGAAATATCTCCTAATAAAACCTACTCAAAATTTTATTTTCTACATAAGCTTTATCATAAAGCCAATATAAATTATTTACTTTTCATAACAAACTAGTAAACTAAGATTTACATATTAAATTGAAAACTATATATAATTTTGGAATGATTGCCTCTGCTGATTCTAAGTAGATTTTAGTTTTCTCCACAAACCTGATCTAGAAAAATGTGCTTTCTAAATACAACTGATAAAAAATTTTTCTATGAAAACTTCCTTCTCTTTCTTTATGATTTACTCAAGGGGCAGAGTGATCCGGTGTTGTTCAGACTGAGGGTTTTTGCTTTACGTCTGCATAGAGCCAACCCGGGCGCTGTCACCAGCACTCGGATGGCCCTTCAAGCATGGCCAAGAGTGAGCCCTGAGCACAGAGCCAAGAGAAGGGAAGCCCTGAGCATAGCCAGGTGTAGCCCATAAAGAAAAATTAAAACAACAACAACAAATATTTACTCCACACTGAATAACATAGTCTCTTTTTTAGTTAAGACAATAAATCTTTTTGTTTGACTAATTTTTAGCAATGCTATATTCAGGGGTCACTCCCCAGTGGTGCTGGGGACACCATGTGGATTGATGATGGAATCCATCTGAGACTCCTATCTGAAGCCAATGCTCCAGCCTTGAGATATCTCCCCAGCCAAGGTAACAGCAGAACTGACTTGAAGAGACCGATCAAATAATCCTATTGCTCTCTCGCCTTCCCTTTCTCTTGGCTCCTCCATCTCCCATCCTTTTCCTTCCCTGTTATACCTTACCAAAACATACACAGTCAAGTCCATAGTTTAATAATAACTAAAAACATTCCCCTCTAAATTGTGCTAGCAATGTCACTACTTTATTTTTAAACAACTTTTATTTCTATAAACTTATTTTTATCTTGAAAACTAGTTTTGACATTTCTTATAGATTTGGTCTTGCAGTCACCATTTCAATACAAAAATACTATTTCATTTCATTATTTACATATAAACATGGCACAAGTATTTAACTTCTCAAAACAAAAATAATTGTTATACCAAATGATCACTGGTAAACATTCCTGGCTTATATTTTCTTGCTTTATATGAAAGCCAATAAATGTTAACAAAATTCCAGTGTTACTTTCTACATAAAATTGGTATTCAGAATAATATGGCTTCAGACTCTAAAGCTAGGTAGAATCTTCATAATAATGTCCAAATATCACTCACATTGTGGATGACCTAAATGAATCTTCATCATGAAGTTCAATATTCCCTTCTTTCTATGAATCTTATGAATTACAGATTTTAGCTTCTTTTTGAAAAAATTATTCATTGGTGACCTGCCCCTCGAAGTGTTGCAGGTGTGACTGTGGTGCCCAGCTGTGTCAGCAGGTGGCAGACAGGAGTCAGGCTTGTCCACACCCAGGGCTCTGCCCCATTGTCCCTGGATGGTTGACGGTCTGACGTAGAAAAAGACTGGGCCCCTGGGATGAACCCAGAGACACGGAAGAGCCTGGCAAGCTACTGTGGTGTATTCGATATGCCAAAAACAGTAAAAATAATGGACCTCATTCCCAACGAATGGAGACGGTACTGGCGCCTGCTTGAACAAATCAATGGACAAAGGGAAGACAAGTGATACCAGTGATTAATTGGTGAATAGCCCCAGGGGCTATTGTCTGTGCTTAGGAGTGGCCCCAGGTGTACTCAGGAGACCATATAATGTGCCAGGAATTCAGATCAGCCCATCACAGGTCAGTTAACACCTTAACTTCCGTACTCTGGGTCTTAAGATTTTCCTCTTAATATTCTAAGATAACTATTTTTATTTTCAAGTGTCTAAACAGTAATTAGCTGTAGATATATAAAATAAGCAAAGTCTCCCAATAATAAGAAAAGATTTCATAATTCATTTTTGCTGTCTTTTCTTAAGAGGACACTAAAATTTTCCCCTAAAGTAAGCATATTTAGTAAAAAGGTCATAAAATAAAGATGCAAAGGGTGAGATGGGCACTTTGAAAGTTTAGTGACTTCCATGGAAGTCAGAGAACACTAAAGATTTGAGGTGGCCTCCAATGATGATGCAAAGTGAAGTTGCAAAAGCTATTATCTTGTTCCAAAGCACAGGGTACATTTTTTAACTTGTTTTTAATATTTTATTAGATCACCATGAATTACAAAGTTATTCAAGGCAGAGTTTCAGTAATACATGTTCCAAAACCAGTGTCTACATCCCTCTACCAGTACACCTATCGCTCTTCTCCCAAATCCAATTTGCCTCCCACAAACCTGGGAGCTTCTATGAACAGAGTATTTTAAAGTAACTTTTGACGCTGTAGTTTACTGTATTGTTGCTGATCTGGTTTCATGCATGACACTACTGCCTCCAGCTCACTTTCTTCCTTCCATTCAAAGCCTTCTATCCACTATTATTCACTTCCCCATCCCATTCCTTCACTCGATGCCAGAATGGCACACTGCCTACTTAAGACCAGTGTTCAGATTCTTTGCTTCTGTTGGCTTAGGGTATTGATTCTATTACTATATTTCTTTACATTGCACATATAACAGAGATCCTTCTGTGTAGGTCTCCCTCTAAATTTACTCAGCATGATACTTCTCTATCTCCATCCACATACCAGCAAATTGCATGAATTTATCTTTTATGACCAAGTAATATACCTTGGTATATGAGCCAACTTTCATTATTCAGTCATATGTCCTTGAACACACGGGTTACGATTTTTTTTGGCTATTATGTATTGTGCTGGAAAATCAATCATGAATAACCCAATCATGAATTACTCTGAAATTCATGGTGACCTAATAAATATTAAAAACAAGTAAATGTTTTTATTTTTATATAGCCCTATCAAAAGAAAGTAAAAAATCTGTAAAATCCCATGTCTTAAAAAATATACCTATATTACTACAAAATATAATTTTACAGCAATGCCAAACCTTTGTAGTTAATGCTTTACTCCAAAGAAAACTTATACCACAGAAAAATATTTACATTTTAAGAAAATGTTATTAAAATATTTGTTATAGCATACTTAACACAAAAAAGAATTTTTTATTCAATTTACTCAATAAATTTTATTGTAAAACATAAATATGACTGATAATTAATATTCATAATTTATATGATTTGTGTTACTTTCACAAAACTATATTCACATTACTTTTACATAGGGTCAAATGAATACTTTAGAACTATTATAGTAGTTTATGATTTGCTAAACATGCTCAAGTGAATTTCTTTTCTTCTCAAGTCATTCTATTTTTTGAACCAGAGCCTCAGCTCCTTTTATTTCAAAATGGCCCACCATCAGAATTTAGATTAAATTATTTTAAACGTATAGGTTAAAGTTGGAGAGGAGGGGTGAACCTCAGCAGAAAAAAAAATGACTACAGATCCTGGTCACAGTTTCTTTAATGAAGTAATTCTTGGTCCTACTGTTTTGAGAATAAGAAGCAAACAGCTAAATGTAGAGTTTAACCTGACAGTTTCAAAATCCTGAAGTCATACAACCTCCCAAGGCTGAAACAAGAAGACCTGTAATAACTGAAGAAGCCTATCACCATCAAGGAAATTGAAACAGTAATTGAAAGTCTGCCCAAACATAAAAGCCCAGGTCCAGATGGATTCACTAGTGAATTCTTCCAAACCTTTAAGGAGGACCTACTGTGAATTCTTTTCAAGCTCTTCCAGGAAATTGAAGGAACAGAAACACTACCAAATAGTTTCTTTGAGGCACATATCACCCTGATACCTAAAGGAGGCAGAGACAACACAAAAAAAAAGCAAACTACAGACCGATCTCCCTGATGAACACAGATGCTAAGATCCTCAACAAAATACTTACAAACAGAATCCAAACACTCATCCAAAAGATTATATATCAAGACCAAGTAGGATTGATCCCAGGAATGTAAGGATGGTACAACATTCACAAGTCAATCAACATAATACATCATATCAATAAGAGAAAAATATAAACCATATGATCATATCGATAGACACAGAGAAAGCATTTGATAAGATCCAACACTACTTCAACATTAAAAACAATCCATAAAAAGGGAATTTAAAGAACCTTCCTCAATATAGTCAAAGTCATCTATCAAAAGCCCACGGCAAGTATCATTCTCAATGGAGAAAAACTGAAAGCTTCCCGCCTAAGACTGAGGACAAGACAAGGTTGCCCACTCTCACCAACTCTATTCAATATAGTACTGGAAATATTTCTTTGATTGCCATAGCAATCAGAGAAGAAAAGTACATTAAGGGCATCCAGATAGGCAAGGAAGAAGTCAAGCTATCACTATTTGCACATGGCATGATATTATACCTAGAGAACCCTACACTCTCTACCAAAAGCTCCTAGAAACAATGGATTCCTATAGTAGAGTGGCAGGGTACAAAATCAATAACCAAAAGTCAGTGGCATTCCTATATACAAATAACAAAAGAGAAGAAAGGGATATTAAGAAAACGATCCCATTCACAATTGTAACAGAATATCAAATACCTAGGAATCAGCTTAATGCAGAGTATAAAAGGATCTGTACAAAGAAAACTATAAACCCTGCTTCAAAAAATAAGAGGACACAAGGAAATGGAAACAGATTCCCTGCTCATGGATTGGGAGAATCAACATTGTCAAAATGGTAATACTCCCTAGAGCTTTATATAGATTCAATGTGGTTCCTATAAGAATACCCAGGACATTCTTCAAAGAAATTGATCAAACACTCCTGAAATTTGTATGGAATAATAAACCCCACAAATAGTTAAAGCAATCCTTAGGAAAAAGAAGATGGGAGGCATCACATTTTCCAACTTCAAACTGTATGAAAGCAGTAGTAATTAAAACAGCATGGTATTGGAATAAAAACAGACCTGTGGATACTACAGGTGTGAGTATTCTGACTTCCAGTCTCAAATACATGATCATTTAATCTTCGATATAGGAGCAAAAAGTACAAAATAGAGCAAGGAACGCCTCTTCAACAAGTGGTGCTGGGAAACCTGGGCAGTGACATGTGAAAAATGAATTTGGAACTCTGTCTAACACCATGCACAAAAAGCAGATCAAAGTGGATTAAAGATCTCAATATCAGACCTGAATCCATAAAGTGTGTTGAAGAAAATATAGGAGAAACCCTCCATGACATTGATGCTAAAGGCATCTTCAAAGATGAAACACCACTAACAAAAGCAACTAGAAGCAAAGATAAACATAAGGACTACATAAAACTAAAAGGCTTCTGCACTTCAAAAGAAACAGTGACCAAGATACAAAGACAGTCCACAGAATAGGAAAGAATATTTACCCAATACCCATCTGATAAGGGATCAATATCCAGGATATATCAGGCACTGCTAGAACTTTACAAGAAAAAAACAGCCAACCCCATCAAAAAATGGGGAGAAGAAATGAACAGAAACTTCGACAAGGGAAGAAATTCGAATGGCCAAAAGACATATGAAAAATTACCATCATTAATCATCAGAGAGATGCAAATCAAAACAACAATGAGATATCGTCTCACACCACAGAGACTGGCACATATCCAAAAGAGCAAGAACAACCAGTGCTGTTGTGGATACAGGGAAAAGAGGTCTCTCATCCATTGTTGGTGAGAATGTCGACTGGTACAGCCTTTTTTGGAAAACAATATGGACATTCCTCCAAGGACTAGAAATTGAGCTGCTGTTTGACCCAGCCATACCACTCCTGGGAATATACCCTGGAAGCCATGAACATACAGCACCTAGTGTCACTTGTAGACTGACTCCTTAAGATGGCCCTCTAAGCAGTTCTGAAAACTGCTCTGAACTGGCTGCCTTTCTGTCCTCCAACACATGGGCCTAGCCTCACAGAGAGCTCACACTCAGTACTCCCTCCTCAGGGTAATATGTTGCCCTCAAGAAGCTGCTGCCTTGGCACTTGATTCTCTGGTCAAGTGGCTCCTGCAGAGGGGCCTCCTGGGGACCCCATACAGTATGCCTGGGTGCTCTAGCCTCCTTCCTAATTTTTCTTTTCTTTGAGGGGTTGAATCCTGGTGGTGCTCAGGGACCAAGGCACCACAACTGGTGATACTTAGCCAAGCAGTGGGGTTTTGATGGTTTGGATACCGGGCAGTGCTCAGGAAAGCATGATATTGTGGGCCATCAGACATGCACACCAACCCTCTGAACAATTTCCCGAGGAGCCTAGTTCTCACTTCACATTACATACAACTCACTAAGGTTACCTTCCTTTTCTTTGTTTTTCTTTCTTTCTCTTCTCTCTCTCTCCCTCTCTCTCTCTCTCTCTCTCTCTCTCTCTCTCTCTCTCTCTCTCTCTTTTTGGTATTTTGAGGGGTCAGACCCAGTGACGTTCAGGGGCTACTCCTGGTTGTACACTCAGGAATTACTCCTTGTGGTGCTCAGGGGACCATATCAGATGCTGCAGATATAACCCAGGTCGGCCGCATGCAAGGCAAATGCCCTCCCCACTTACTATCACTCTGGCCCCTGAGGTTGCCTTGTTAAACTCTTTATTTATTGTTTGTCCAATCCAGCTGGGGGGGGGTCGGGGATGGGGTGGGAATAAAAGAAGTCAATTCCTTTGGTGTCTTTTTCCTCCCAACAGAATTTTCCTCTAATGTATATCCATGTCCTTCCCTGTTCCAATTTGCTCCCACTGTATCAAATACTATTTGTCAGCTTCAAAATTCACGTGCATAATGACTTTTAGATCAATTACCCCAGCTTCTTCTCCTTTTCATTTTCCAATCCCATATGAACTCACTGCAAATGTAAAACAACAAACCCAAAATATTTCCTTTCTCACACAACATCAGTGTTGATCCCTCAACCTCTAGATCAAATCCGACAAGACAAGAAACATCTCTGAATGTTTCAGATTCTTTATTGTCTTAGTGGCACTTATACACTGCCTAGATCTCCAGTAAACCCTAAAATCTACTTGATTTAACTATCATAATCACTCAGTAATCTCACCTATATTATTAACTATTTCTTCCCATCTTGCATATAAAATATTTCAATTTGGGGGCTGGAGAGAGTAGAAGGATTAAGGGACTAGCCAAGCATGCAGCTGATTCTAGTTCAATCCCCAGGACCATGTGGACCCCATATATGATCTAAGGTTAGTACTGACAAATTTGGCTCTAAAATAAAATATGATTTCTAAGTAAAAATAAAATAAATTGGTATACCTGATACCTGAAAACATCATTTACAGTGAAAGTAAAATAGAAAATCTTATTTAGCAGTCAGGCAACAACTTCCACAGTCCTTATACAACAAGCATTTTTGTTGTACTACAATGTGTCAAAGCAGGTTTAATGAGGTGCTTTGTGAATAATACCCCATATAATTTTTATAATCAAGGTAGAAAACAAATGCTATATGTGAGCACAAGGCACAGCTCAATTAGGGCATGGTTATCATAACTGAGGCATAAAATTAGAAAGGTTAATTGCCCAGTGTCACAACTCATAAGTAACAGTGTAAGTTTTCTAATTTACATCTAGCTGGCATAAAGATAAGCATTTGTGACATTATGCCATGCTGGGCATGTTTCTGACCTTTATTAAAGTCAATTTAACCCAAGTCCTAGTTTTCTCATTCATAAAGAGAAAGGGTATTACCCCTGTTCTATGAGAGCAGTCAATCAGCAGGAAGACACCTGAAGTGAGGTATTTTGAAAATTATGCCACATGATTCCTGTATAGTTTTCTTCTCCACACCATTTTCCCAACTGCAACGGACTTTCTTGGTATAAACATTTAACATAAGCCCAGAGTACTGGCATGGATAGCCCCTAAATAAAACAGTAACAAAAGATTAAATTGCTTAAAAATCTAGAAATTGAGCTTCCATATGACTCAGTGACACCACTTCTCAGGATATGCCCTGGGTCCCAAAAACAGAAAGCGGAAATGCCATGCGCGCATCTATGTTCATTACAGCACTATTCACAATAGCCAGAACCTGGAAACAACCCAAGTGCCTGAGGAAAAAATGACTAGTTAAAGAAACCATGGTATATCTACACAATGGAATACCATGCAGCTATTAGGCAAATGAAGTTTATGAAACTCACTTATTAGTGAATGGACATGGAGAGTTATGCTGAGTGAAATAATTCAGAAGGAGAGGGACTGACATAGAATGTTTGCACTCATTTGTGGAATATTTTTAAAAAATCCATAGTATGAGACTAATACCCAAGGACAGAAGAAACAATGGCCAGGAAGAGTGGTCCACAGGTGCTAGAGGAGAAGGCAGTTGGGATAGAGAAAGGACTAGCATGACAAATACAGCTGGAAATGACCTCTCCGAATAAGAACGGCATGCTGCTGGACTAGAACTTAGTGTTGAAAGTAGGAAAAGGGATATACATGATAACCTCTCAGTTTCTGTATTGCAAACCACAACGTGCAAAGGGGGGCTGGGGCGACAGAGAAAAAGAAAAAGAGAAAAAAGAGAAAGAGGAAAAGAGCCTGGCATAGAGGCAGGTTGTGGGGGCTGGGTGGCATGGAGGTACACTTGGGACATTAGGTTGGGAAGTGTGCATTGTTGAGAAGGACAGATGTTGGAACAAGTCTGACTGAAGCACAATCATGAATATCTTTGCAATGTTCTATCGCACAGTGATTTTATAAAAAAGTTAAAAATAAAATAAAATCTAAAAATGAAAAAAATCTAAATAAATCATAAGCAATTTTCAGGGCAACAAGGGAATGACTAAGAAGCATAAAGAAGCCTGCCAGAGAGCAGAAGAGCCCTGACTTCAATCGTCACTGTCAGATAGGCCAAGTATAACAGAAGGTCTGCTGCCTGGGCTGCAGGAACTACGACAGTGTATTGAACCTCTGGCCCGTAGGAGTCCAGAAGCTACAAGTGTGTTACCCATTGATCAATACCAACAGAACGTGCTGGAGAAACAAAACATACATAGTGGGACCACCTCCTCACTCCCACATGCCCCACCGCCAAGAAAACTCACATACAGCTAAAGCAAACAAAACCTGGGGAGTAAAGCATGAGAATACACGAGAACTCAAAGACATACGCGAGCGGTAAGTAACATGACTAGCAAGTACGTGGCCCTCAATCACTGCAGCAACAAAAGGACAAAAGGGAGAAGGGAAAAAACCCAAATAATCAAAAGAAAGCAAAAGGAAAAAAGAAAAACAGAACAAGTATTAAGATCCTGATTTGATAGTGAGATTTTAAACACAGTTTTTTAAATAATTTTTTAAAAAGTGATTCATTACCCAGGGGTTACTTGTGGCTCTGCACTCGGGAATTACTTCTGGTGGTACTGGGGGACCATATGGGATGTCGGGATCAAATCCAGGTCGGTCGGGTACAAGGGGAAACACCCTCCACGCTGTTCTATTGCTCCAGCCAAAAAAAATACAGTTTAAACATACCAATAAAATAAAAGGTTATCAAATGACACCGAAAAAGAAAATCTGGTGTGTGTGTGTGTGGGGGGGGGAGGCGTATTAATAACTGAAGTGGTGGAATCCATCTGCAGTAAGTGAGCAGCTGAGTTAGATCCCCGATACTGTATCTGCAGTAAGTGGACACTGAGTTAGATCCCCGATAGTGCACCTGCAGTAAGTGGACACTGAGTTAGATCCCCGATACTGTATCTGCAGTAAGTGGACACTGAGTTAGATCCCCGACGGTGCACCTGCAGTAAGTTGGACACTGAGTTAGATCCCCGATAGTGCACCTGCAGTAAGTGGACCCTGAGTTAGGTCCCTGACAGTGCATCTGCAGTAAGTTGGACACTGAGTTAGATCCCGATAGTGCACCTGCAGTAAGTGGACAGTGAGTTAGGTCCTTGACAGTGCACCTGCAGTATTCTGCGGCTGAGTTAGATCCCCGATAGTGCACCTGCAGTAAGTGTGCTGCTGAGTTAGATCCCCGATAGTGCACCTGCAGTAAGTGTGCGGCTAAGTTAGATCCCCGATAGTGCACCTGCATTAAGTGGACACTGAGTTAGATCCCCGAGAGTGCACCTGCAGTAAGTGGACACTGAGTTAGATCCCCGAGAGTGCACCTGCAGTAAGTGTGTGGCTGAGTTAGATCCCGATAGTGCACCTGCATTAAGTGGACACTGAGTTATATCCGATAGTACACCTGCATTAAGTGGACACTGAGTTAGATCCCCGATAGTACACCTGCAGTAAGTGTGCGGCTAAGTTAGATCCCCGATAGTGCACCTGCATTAAGTGGACACTGAGTTAGATCCCGCGATAGTGCACCTGCAGTAAGTGGACACTGAGTTAGATCCCCGATAGTGCACCTGTGTGCGTGGACACTGAGTTATATCCGATAGTACACCTGCAGTAAGTGGACACTGAGTTAGATCCCTGATATTGCACCTCCAGTAAGTGGACACTGAGTTAGATCCCGATAGTGCACCTGCAGTCAGTGGACCCTGAGTTAGGTCCCTGACAGTGCATCTGCAGTAAGTGGGACATTGAGTTAGGTCCCTGATGGTGCATTCTCAATAAATGGGCGACTGAGTTAAATCCCATTTAGTGTATGCTCCATTCCCAACTCTGAGACCAGTCACCCCAGCACTGCTGGGCAGGAGCAATCAACTATCAGGTTAAGCATCACCAGTCCAGCACTAGAAGTGATCCCCGGCAACCCCTCGTAAGATGATATGTAATCCCATAAATTAAACAAGAGAACAGCCCAATAAGTAGAGATAGCTCAGAGATGAAGCACATGCCCTGCAGGTAGGAGTACCAGACTACATTCCCAGCATTATGCAATACCTGAGCCCTACCAAAGTAATCTTGGTGACCCCTAGTTTTACCTGCTGCAGCCACAGTGGACCTAGAACATCCAGGTCAAGCAGCAAACTATTATCCTCACACTATCTGCTCAAGTATCACAAGAAGTAAACTCTGGGCCCACAGCAATGTAGGGACCCACTAAGAAAATCACATTCAATGTTTTTAATATGAAATCCACTTAAAATATCAGCTACGTTAAAGATAAAAGGACATAGAATGCGATTTTAATTTCCAAGAAAGAATGAAGAGATAAGAGATTTCAGAATGACAAAGTCAATTCTTAAGAGAACTGGAGTCAGAGAGACAGGTCAAAGGACTGAGGGAATGATTTGCAAGCATGAGACTAGAGCTGGATTCCTACAACTGCATATTTCTTAGAGCACCACCAGTAGCGACTGTCCACTCGTTCAGCCAAGAGCATCTGCCAAGTGCTACTGGATGTGGCAAAAACATAAAAGAGGGGGGAAACCTATCAACCTAAATGTTTATACACCCATAATCAGAACTATAAAACAGATTAGGCAAAACCTGATGGAAATGAATAGTAAAATCACAGTTCGAGATTTTAACAATGATCAACCAATAAGTCACATAACAAGTAGACAGAAATCAGCAGTTACAGAAACACTAACAGCCAATTTGACCAAACTTCAATTTACAGAACTCGCCGTTCAACAACTGCAGAACACACACCCTCAAGTAAACACAGAGTATTTAACAGGACCAACAACATTGAGCCCACAAAAATAACTCTCAATAAGTGGCAAGGAGTTGATATTATAACTTAAGTTGTCTAATAACAGGATTAAAGTAGAAATTCGTATCAGTAATAAAAATACTCACGAGTAGCCTGGCAAGCTACCCGGGTTGTATTTGAAATGCCAAGAACCAGTAACAATTATAGACCTCATTCCCAAGACCTGAAGGAATGGTCTGAGGCTCTTCGTGTTCCTGGAGTGAGCGGATACCCTTGGGCTAAACTAGCATGTGACAAGATGTATGGAGATGTTACTGGTGCCCACCCCAGCAAATCAATGAACAACAGGAAGACAAGTGATACAAGTGAATAAAAATACTAGGAAAACTGAATAATATACTTGTAAATAATTCATGATTCTAAGAAAAAATACAAAAGGGCATTAAAAGCATCTTGATCCATATAGAAGGAAAGTATAACATACTCTTCTTTGTAAGATGATGTATTCACCAATAAATATGAGGGTGGAGAGAACAAGTCAAGGCTGCAAATCTGTTGGATGACAGGCCTAGCTAGCTTGGGAGCTTTGCTGTTTTATCCACTCACAGTTTAATCTATTTACATGTTATTAAGCCAAGGTTCATAATGAGATCTCTCTTCTACATAAACACTGATGGAGTGTGTGGCAGTTATAGAAGTCACCTTGACTCTGAATGAATAACTTGTAACTTATTATAAGACTTCTGTTATCTAGATTGGACACAGCTCCTCTTTATACCCACTGAACCCAGCATAGGACAGTTAGAATTTACCAGGAGACTACTACCCTGGCTACATTGAGACTATCACTTAAGATTATAGGAAGGGTCATACGATTTTGCCTTCAAGCAGGTGAGCTACCCTTTCAGTGTACAGAGAACAAGATACTCAGACTCACCCTGGTACAGATAACAAATAAGTGGGTACCATCTGGATTACATGAAGCCCATGAAATTAAGATGTATTACTTTATACTTGAGTTTTCATCAGTGAATGCTCGAGGTGAGAGATTCTACTGAGAGTATACCACCTACATGGCAGAGCTTGGCAAGCTACCCATGTTTTATTTGATATGCCAAAAAACCAGTAACAATTATGGAGCACATTCCCATAACCTGAAAGAATAGTTTGAGGCTTTTCCTGTTCCTGGATCAAGCGGATGCCCCTGGGGTACACTTCGCTTGCAACAGGATGTATAAAGATGTTACTGGTGCCAGCTCAAGCAAATTGATGAACAACTGACAAGTGATACAAGTGATACTTTATACTAGCCCTCTTTCTCTCTCTCCAGTTACATAAGAGACACAGATAAGAGATAATCTTGGAAGAAGGGATTAGTCCTTGGCTAATAAACAAAGGTATAATCCCTTGTTTATAGCTGTAGTTGGGTGTGGCACCACCCTTCTACACTTTTCTATCTAGAAGCTGTTTAGTGTTCTTTGTTCACAGGACAAAGGTCGGAGCTCTGGATTTCTCTCTCACTTGATTGAGGCATGAAATTTCAAGCATAGCTTTTTTGATTCCTCTTTGGGAGACCTGGATAGCATTCTCATCCTGCTTTTGTAGGGCCCAGGTCTCAGAGGCATATGTTAATGCAGGGAGAATGATGGAGTCAAAGAGATGTGCCTGGAGCTGGAGGTTTTTCTCCCTTTAGCTATTTCTTAGATGCTCTTGAAGGCACTCCACGCTGCTCTCTTCCTCCCATGCAGCTCAGGTTTTAGTAGAGTTCTCGACCTAGGTACACATAACTGCGGCATTCAGAGATGTTTATTCCATTGAGAGTGAATGGGCCTCTGGGCCTCTGAATGTTCATTTTCATGAACATTGTTGAAATTCAGTTGTAGACGTATCTTTCCACATTCTTGGTCAAAGTCAGCCAGCATTTGTGCCGCTTGGCTGATGTTTTGTGTTATTTGAACAATGTCATCAGCAAAGTGGAGGTGGTGTAGTTGCCAGTCATCTATCTTCAGTCCCATTCCTTCCCATTCTAATTGTCAAATGATGTTCTCAAGGGTGGCGCTGAAGAGTTTTGGTGAAATGGTATCACCCTGCCAAACCCCTCTTTTGATATCGATGATCACATCCTTGTAGAATGGTGAGATCCTGGTGGTGAATCCGTAATACAGCTCACGAAGGATCTTGATGTATTGGGTTTGAATGCCCTGTTTGGCTAGGGCTTCGATGACCACTTCGGTCTCAACAGAATTGAAGGCTTTCTTTAAATCAATGAACGTGAGACAGAGTGGCATCTTGAACTCCCTACAAACCTCAATGAGTTTGGTTACCGTGTGGATATGGTCAATTGTGCTGAATCCTTTTCGAAGCCAGTTGCTTGCATGGTTTTCCTTCATTTAATGTTCAGCCAATCCTGTTCAGGATGACTCAAGTGAACAGCTTGTAGATGATGGACAACAGGCAGATCAGGCGATAGTTGCCAATGTTGTGGATGTCTCCCTTCATGAACAATAGAACTGTCCTTCTAGTTTTCCATTGGGAGGGCACCTTGCATTCAGACAAGTAGTGTGTGAAGAGCCGAACCAGTATATTCATGAGTACTGGTGTCAGATTCTTCAGGTGTTCGGGTCTCACTTTGTCTGGGCCAGGTGCTGTTCGGCTTCTTTACTGACAAAATGGCATGTCAGATTTCAGAATAGAGAACATTGGGAATGACATATATATCCTGTGGAATTTGGTATGTGGGCAGGTGGACGTGGCTATCAAAGAGATCCCTGAATAGAAGTCAGGGATAATCTTCTCGATTGCCTTTTTTGGAAGATGTGATAGATCCATCAGGACATTGGAGGACAGTAATCTTGGTCTTATAGCTGGAGAAGGAAGGGTGGGCGTTGCGAATGATTTTCTCAGCTTCTGCTGCATAGGCCAGTATTTCTTCTCTTCTCTCTTTGAGGTCTTCCTTTATCGCTTCTCTGCACTGCTTTGCAAACTTGGATGTTAGCATTTGGATGCCTGAGGCTTGCGCCTTGCCACCTTGGTGAATGTGCTTTAGAGTTTTTTAAATTTAAAGCTCAAGAATTTAAATTTAAAAATTTTAATTTTAATTTAAATTAAAAATAAAAAAGAGGGCTGGAAATACAGTACAGTTGGTAGAGCATCTGCTTTGCCTATAGCCAAATGGAGATCAATTCCCAGCACTCATATGGAGCAAGCATCACGGACAAAACATCAGGAATGATCCCTGAGCAGAGAGCCAGGAGGAGTAAGCCTGAGCACCACCAGGATCCAGCACCCTCCACCCCCAATCAATAAATGTTTAAAAGATAATGAAATTATAAAATATTAAAACTAAATAATTCCAGGAATCTTTCTAAGATTTCTAAGTTCACACAATTTACAAAGAAGATAGTCCCAGGAAAAATATATGGTTTTTTTTAATAGGGTTTATAATAGTAAACTTTCTTTAATGAATAGTCTTGTTAATTTACATCATACATTGCTTTTTTTTTTTTTTTTTTGCTTTTTGGGTCACACCCGGCTATGCTCAGGGGTTACTCCTGGCTCTGCACTCAGGAATTACTCCTGGCGGTGCTCGGAGGACCATATGGGATGCCGGGGATCGAACTCAGGTGGGCCGCATGCAAGGCAAACACCCTACCCGCTGTTCTATCGCCTCCGGCCCACAATGCATTTTTTAATGTCTATTTTTATCTTAAAAATATACAAGTTCTAAAAGCAGATGTGTACATAGTTGATTTCTGCATGATAAACATGGTAATAATTTGCTTCAAGTTTTCTATATCTTCACACATAGCATAATAATCTAGAGTACTAAATTGTTGATCCATGTTGCCTGAATTCTTATTCTTGCTTGACCAGAACTAACAGACAGAAGATTGGACAAAGTGTTTAATTTACAATGCCTCAGTTTTCTCAAATATAAGTGGAAGTAAACTGAGAAGAAATAGTTCCTACCTCCTAGGGCTGATTATAAGGATTAAGCGAGTAAATGCATTTTTTGGGCTTACAACACTGTCAGATGCACACATAGTAGAGCTCAATAAATGACAACTATTATTACATAGTGTTGATTTATAATTACTTGAGGCTTATTAGTCAAGACAATGACTTTAAATTTTTAATTAGGTGACATAAATTAAAACAGGATATCAGCACAGGAAAAAAAAGGGGGGATTCTTCCAATTCATAAGTGCCAAGAAAAAAAAATCAAAAGTTCTTTGAAAGCCATGTCAAAACAAAGCTGGAGCAATTTCTTTTCAAAGCAAGAGACAATGATCCAGTAAAATATTATCTATTACATGGAGTGTTTTATATGAAACAACATATTTAAATACAATTGGATGTGTGAGATGATAGTAAAGTCTTATCCTACTACCATCACCTATTTTCTATAAGGTGCTCGTTTCAGCGAGAATTCATAGATTCAAATACTATAATTTTTAAAAGAGAAAACATTTCCACATTTTATTAAATTGATAAAAGGCAGAATTCAATATACCACTTTAACAGATTTGCTAAAAGAAAACAAAATAAATGTAAAATACATTTCCCATTTTTATTTTATGTAACTTTAATGATTTCAACACTGCATACATTACTAAATGCACAAAAATAGATACTGTACTATCAAAATTGTAAAGAGTTTAGATGATTATACTTTCTAATCATCAAGAATCAAAAGGAAAAGTTTTTAAATTAAGATGATTTCATATATCCCTTATAAGTGCTACAGAGAGCAAAACAACTTTTCACTAAATAACACCAAAATTTCACATTTAATAAAAACCACTATTGGTACTGAATACTTTTCTACAATGACGCCTGAATGAGCACTTGCCTCAATCAACAAGGTAACAAAATATCGAGTCCAAGTTATACTACTCTACAGTCTATGAACTAGGTGAATGAATTACTTTTTATACTTAATAAGTAAAATTTCACCTATAAACTCCATACTCTTTCGTCCCACATAGGCACCATTTCTTCATGCTCAAATATTAAGTTTAGGGGCTGGGAAGACAGTATGGCAAGCAAGGCACTTGCCTTGCGTGCAGGGAACTTGGGTTCTATCCCCAGCATCCTATATTGTTCCCTGTCCACCACCAGGAGTAATTCCTGAGTGCAGAGTCAGGACTAAGGCCAAGCATTGCAAATGCGGCCCCAAAACAGAAACAGAAAGTCTGTCATGAATGTCCACATGGTCAACGAGTGAAAGCAGCTGAACACCGCAGAAAGCAGAGCAGGACCACTACTTCCTTTAGGTTGCTTTTCTGCTTCCATCTATCCTGTTAGCCCGAGTAAACTAAAGCTTCTATCACGTGCACAGCCTTCCAGCTGGGACAAAGAGCAAGGCCAAGAAAATACTCACACATAGCTAAAGAATTAATGGGACATCATAGGATTCACTAATTCTAATGGCTACAAGGGAAGACAGCAGAAACTGGGAAAAGAAGCCTGACAGCAGGAAAGTGTAAGACGTTTTAACTAAGAGCTGAATTTTTTTTTATTGTTGTTGTTTTTGCTTTTTTGGGTCACACCCGGCAATGCTCAGTGGTTAGTCCTGGTTCTTCACTCAGGAATTACTCCTGGCAGTGCTCGGGGGACCATAAAGGAAGCCGGGGACAGAACCCAGGTCGGCCACATGCAAGGCAAACCCCTACCTGCTGTGCTATCATGCCAGCCCCAAGAGCTGAATTTTTATAATCAGCATCAATATTCAGAGCTTTACCACTTACAAAAGTATTTTTACACACACTATATTTGATCAAAAAAAAAAGTCAATGTGAAACAGAGAAGAAATTTTTATTAATAAATCTAGATAGCAAGTAAAAATATTCAGCAAGAATTAAGAGACTTGTCTCATGGTCATTTTTACCAGTAAATAAGCAGGAAATCAATTTTACACATTCTTAAAACTAGCTGCAAATTTCCAAATCATTGAGTTACACAGCTGTGCCCAGGTAGATTGCACATAGACATGTTTTAGTTAGACAGGCAGGTTCCATACAGACACTGTCAGCAATTATTTCTATAAACTACTGTATTTTCCCTAGCTCCTTTTAATCATCGTTCAGCTCCTTCCCTCCTCAGCTCTTTTAATTCCTGGCTTAATTTCATCTGATGATCTAAAACTTTAAAAATCATTTTGTTCACTGAAATCCCTTACAATCTAACTTGCAAAGTCAATGACAGAAACAGAAAATATGGACCCTTCTCTTCTGTGATGACTGATGACTATATCAGAAACTGAAATTTGTAGAAATCTCCTAAGGAAACATTTCTAACCAGTGTCATGAAAAAGCAAACAGGCAATAAATAACCGTACCTTATCTCCTGGTTCTGGTCTCATACCATGTGACTGCACTGAGTGACTGAGTAAGGACAGACTGAGAAATGCAAAGTCAGCTCCAAATAAAAGCGAAAAAAAAAAGATAATAAACCTCTAAAGAACTACTCAGATCATTGCAGCAAGTGTTCACAATGTGTTCTCACTAAAAATCTGTATCAAAACCAAGTGGAAAATGCTACAAAATGAGGTAGAAGAAACTCCTTTTAGTAGTATGTTTTACCATTTTGGATGGCCTTGTCTGACTCAGGAGTCAGTTCTAATTCTAGGGCTCAGAAAAGACCACCGGAGGTGCTCAGAAGATCAGTATGTGGTGATGGGGATAGAAAATGAGGTCAGCAAGGATGCAAGGCAAAGATCCTAATTCTGATACTAACTCTCTGGTCCCTAATTGTATGGAACTGTTAAAATAGCAGAACTGACTCCTTTCATATAAAATTAAATTTTTTATATATAAAAGGGGTGCATCTAAATTACCAGCCATACAAATCAATATAGATAACTACTATTAACATTTCTAGCCAATTTATAAAAATAAAGAACATGACAGGGGCATTTTTGAGACAAACACCATGTCCTGTTCATTAATGTACAGAATAGCAAGAGATTAAAATAACCTTTCAGGTCCTTCATATAAATGAAGTCATTTGCTCATCCTACTAATTCAATGATATAGAAGTACTTTTATCACTAATTTGAGACAAACACTATGTCCTGTTAATTATTGTACAGGACAGCAACAGATTAAAACAGCCTTTCCGGTCCTTCATATATATGAAATCATTTGATCATCCCACTAATTCAATGACACAAGAAGTACTTTTAACACTAATTTACAAATAGGAAAATCTAGTTATGGAACTTGTTTATTGCAGATGAAACAGTACAAATAAAATACAGAGAGTAATCCTGTACTTATTTCACCTTTTCTTCTATTACTTTTTCTCTTTCTCTGCCTCTTTGCACCTCTATCCCCAACACAACACAGACTATTGCAAAGTGAACTCCAGCAGGGAACTTGAACTCATCAAGAAGATCAATAGTTCTGAGGATGGGAATTCGTCACTCCAAAAAAAGCAAAAAGACAGTGCTTTGTTAAAAATAACACTTTTGGATAGAAAAAAAAAAAAAAGCAAGAAGCCCATACTATTCTTTTATATCACACAGTTAAATTTTTAATATTTAGAGGGTAAAGAAGAAACCCTTCTTTACTCATCAGAAGCATGTCATTTCCACCCTTTAATGCTATTGAGAATGAAAGGTTTTCTAAGTAGTTTACAAATTAACAACATGAGAATCATTTCTCATGTTAGTCCAAAAGATTTCACGTTAGTACTATTTGAAACTCCACCCAATCTAGTTACTTGCTTGTATAATTCAAACAATACATATGAGCAGTGAAAATACAATATTCAAGAACCAAGGAGACACTGCATACCTACTATGTATCAAGAACATCCTATATAAAACAAAAAGAAGGTTACGATGAATTTTAGGGGAAAATTGCACGGAAATGAAGAAATACATTTCAGAATCGAGAGTTGTCTGGTTTTAGTGAGGCGGCTCTCTGAACTGGCTCTCTGGACGGCCACAATCAGTTCCACTGGGCAGGGCTAGGCACAACAAGGGTGAAGGGAAATTCATGGCTCCGTGCTAGGAATCACTCCAGCAGTGCTTCAGGACCTTATGAGGAGCCAGAGATCAAACTCGGGTTGGCCATGAGCAAGGCCGGTGCCTGACTCACTGCTATCTCCAGACTGAAGATGTATATTTTTTCAATTTTATTCAGAAAAAGAAACTCTATTAAAAATGCTAATACAGCTGCAGGAAAACTGAAATTCTGTAAGAAAATAAATGAAGCGGAGAATGAAAGATGAAAAAGGGGCCTGAGTGACAGAACACATCCCTAGCATGCGTAAGGCCTCTGGTCGAACTTCTGCACAATGCACCCCTCACCAACTCTACACATATTCCACCAAAGTGGTACCCAACAAGAAGAAACAAAAAATTCATGAAAACAATTTATTATTTTGCAGCAAGTCAGACAGGGGCCAGAGCAATAGTACAGCAGGTAGGTTATTAGCCTTGTATGTGGCTGACCCGGGTTTGATCTCTGTCATCCCATAAGGTCCCCTAAGCACAGCCAGGAGTAATTCCTGAGTACAGAGCCAGGAGTAACCCCTGAGGATCACCGGGTGTGACCTTGCCCCCAAAACGACTATACCATAAACAATTGAAACTAAGGGGAGCAACTATGATTGAATGACTATGAATAATGACGACTGCTGTCATAACCTCAATTTAACAGAACCAAGACATATGATAATTATATTCCACCTTAAAATCTATTCGTGACCTGGGAAACAGGTCAGGACATGGCAAAACTATATTCTCGGCCATGTCCATTGCTTTGGACATGTCAAAACTATATTGTCTCCAACACCGCACATGGTCTGCCCCACTGAGCACTACCAGAAGAAACCTCTGAGCACAGAACTAGGCACAGCGTCTGGTACTGGCCAGTGTGGCTCTAAATCCCACATCTTTCCGACCAAAAACAATGTCTTTATTTGGTGTTAAAAAGGTATTACATATGTCGACTGCTGGTACCTACACGTTGTTCCCTAGTGTCTCCAATAGTGATACCTGAGCACAGCCAGGTGTGCTAAAACACCTCCTTCCTCAAATAGAAAAAAAACAATCATCAATGAACTGGAGATATGATACACACTGAGGTGGGAATCTAAAATTGTATCACTAACTCTGGAAAGTACTCGAATTTTCTTCTAAAATTTAACTATGCAAACCAATTAATTCTACCAGGAATTGTCTTCTAAAATTAAACTAACCACGAAAACCAATTAATTCTACCAGGCTATTTAGCCAAAAATTAAACATATGCATGATCAAAGGAAATTTAGGAGGCAGGTAAGTTGAATAGCAAGGATATCTAGTAATATTATTACATAAAAGAAATATTTTAGTCTTAACCTGGTTTGGGCAAGATGATGAAATTAGAGCCATTTGATTGGGCTAATATGTACCAAATGCTGTCCTCAAAGGAGAACAAATTATCCCTAGCTGGAAGTTACAAACACATAAATTTTTTGTCTTCAATATATGAATGATGGTGGTAATTATAGCTCAAATTAAATATCAAATGACACTCATTGAAAAGTCAATATCCTCGAAAAACAATGGAATGTGAGTAAGCTTTGCTATTAACATTACAGAGTCCTCATCAATGATTTGATATCACAGCTTTACTAGACTTTGGAAAATTTAATAATTTTTAGTTTTTCCAAAACTTTGAAATAAATTTTCATGATTTCAAGCTACTGAATTTAAGAATTTCCACTAAATATACACCTTTCTTATTTCATATATTAGTAAATTTCATATATAGCAAATTTAGTCCTTGAATTGGGCTAAAGTCATCAGGCTTCCGTGGAGATGGAGATGGGGTACCTTTTCCCCCACATCAGTCCCATCCACGAGGCTGGTGGACCTGCCTACAAATTGCTCTGGGGCTGTCGGCCGTGAACCCGAGACACAGATACACAGGGCAGAGCTGCTACCAGCTTTCCCCGTAGCATGGTTCAACAGTAAATGCAAGAACTGAGAGGCTACCTAGTGCCGAAGTATCCCACCTGCATGGCAGAGACTGGCAAGCTACCCGCATCGTATTCAATATGCCATAAACAGTAATAATAATATACCTCATTCCCATGACCTGAATGAATGGTTTGTGGCTCTTCATGTTCCTGGAGCCAGCAGATGCCCTAGGGCTACACAAGCACAGGGTCAAAAGGAGATGTTACTGGCACTCACTGGAGCAAATTGATGAGCAACGGGAAGACAAGTGACAAGTGAAGTCCTTCAAATTTACTTTTTTTTTTTTTTTTGCTTTTTGGGTCACACCTGGCAACGCTCAGGGGTTTCTCCTGGCTCTGCACTCAGGAGTTACTTCTGGCGGCGCTCACGGGACCATATGGGATGCCAGGGATCGAACCCGGGCCTGCATGGGCCAGCTGCGTGCAAGGCAAACACCCTACCCGCTGGGCTATCGCTCCGGCCCTTTACGTTTTTATTTTTATGTGATTTTTTCTTTTTATATGAATGGTACGTTGTTTTATGCGTTTTTTTCTTTTTATATGGATGTCACATTGAAAACTCTATTGTTGTTAATAGTGTGGCTGTTTGGTACAAACATCCTAATGGTAAATGAAATACAGTCTAGAACAATTCACTTTCCAATCAAATTTCAAGTACTCGGTGGCAGTAAAACAGAAAACTGTCAATTCAGAAAAAGATAGCAAGTTGTGTATCCTACAAACACAGGATGATTAGCAGGAAAGTAGTGCTTTCCCAACTGCCCAGCAAAGAGCTCCTTAGCAGAAAAAATAGAAGGAAGTTAAAATTAAAGGCAGGTCTCAATGTGCCGATGGTGGTGCTTTCCATTGTCACTTATGCCTGAACGTGATTGATTGAATACAACTGAAACAATAGTCAACAAAGATAAAGTGAGGTCCCTGAGCAGGTGCATATAAAGGACGCCAGTATGTGACACAGACATGAATCTCAATCTTCCTTCCTTAGCCTCGCATTCTTTTTTTCCAGAAGTCAAAATTTTCATTTGGAATATTCAAGAGCCCCAAAATAACTACATTTTGCCCCGAAATAATTAAATTTCACAGCCTTCCATTCAGGCCGTGAAAACAATTTCACACAATCCAAGATAAAACAATTAGAGATTTCCTGGCACAGTGAGTCATTTCCACTGGACATAGGACCTTCCATGATTGGTTCAGAGTATCAGCACTTTGGGAAAAGTAATAAGACAAATCCACTTTACCTACTAGAGTAACACCTGAGAAGACAAAACCTAAGAAGCCATCAGAAATCATATCAAAACCTTGAAAGGAGCATCACAATGAAACCAACAGCAGTCAGTCAGCAGTCAGTCCAAAGAAACGGAAGCCAATGAGCTACCAAATCATTTCTAAAGTAGTCATCTTTGGAATTTTGAGTTACATTAAGATACTTCGATTGTAGTCTAAACCTATTTGACCCCTTTTTTTAAATCAGGCTTTTTTTTATAGCATGCAATACAAACCAGTAAGGCCAACACTTCAGACCACAAAAATAAAAGCACAACATATAATGAACTTAACTGACTTTAGAATAGCCAAATTTATAAAGAAATTTTACTATTAAATAAAAACTGTTCACTGCATGTGTCATACATGTATGTATATATACATCCTATATGTTATATATTTCTATGATATATATACATGTTATGTATACATAATGCATACGCATATAATGTAAATATAAAATATGTATTTTATATATACATTTATAATATATAATAAAATGTGTATATTATGTATATAATCAAAGTCACCGGGCATCCGTGGGGATGGAACTGGGGTCCCTTTCCCCCACCTCTGTCCCACCCAGAAGGCTCAGTGGACCCACCCATGAACTGCTCTGGGGCTGTTGACCGTGAACCAGAGACAGATACAGGGGGCAGAGCTGCTACCAGCTCTCCCTGTGGCACGCAGCCGATAAAGTCAGTACATCAGTAAATGCAAAAACTGAGAGTGCCTGCATGGCAGAGCCTGGCAAGCTACCCATGTCGTACTTGATATGCCAAAAACAGTAACAATAACAGACATCATTCCCATGACCTAAACGAATGGTTTGAGGCTCTTCACGTTCCTGAAGCAAGTAGAGGCCCTTGGGCTATACAAGCCACAACAGGGATGAAAGGAAATGTTACTGGCGCCTGCTCAAGCAAATCAATGAACAATGGGAAAAACAAGTGATACAAGTGAGTAGTATACATAATATGTATATATAATATATCCTATATATAAAATTGTTATTATTGGTTTTGGCATATTGAATGCGCATCAGACAGCTTGCCAGGTTCTGCTGTGGAGCAAACAGATGCTTTTGGGCTACATTGGCACGTGATAGGGTCAAATGGGAACATTACTGGCGCCTGCTCGAGTAAATCGATGAATAACAGTATGGCGATTGATCAAGTGATATATAAAATACATAATGTATAATAAAAAATAATATATATTTATATATATTTCCTATGAGCACTGTTTTTGTCATTTTTTTAAACTTTGTTTCGAGACCACACCTGACAGTGCTCAAGACTTACTTCTGGCTCTGTGCTCAGGAATCACTCCTGGCATAGCTGGGGATCGTATGTGCTACTTGGGATTGAACCAGGATCTGCTGCATGCAAGGCGAGCTTCTAACTCACTGTGCAATCTCCCTGCCCCTCTGTAAACATTTTTTAATCTATTTCAACTACCACCTTACATGAGAGGCCTCGACCTGATAGGGCTGGCTTATAATTCTTGGGGTAGTTGGTATAATTCTTATCAACGTGGGGTAAAAATAACATTCTGCCATCCCTATTCTCAACCTACCACAATCAACTAGAAACTGAACTAAAAAGGCACCAACTTCTAAATTTCAGTTCCAAAAACATGACTAGAAAAGTGAATAAAATGAAGGTAGCCTCACAATGATTAATAATTACTTTACCACTATTACTCAGTTGGTGTGTGCAATGTGAAGCCAAAAGCAGAACGTCAGTCCAAGTGTGCTACACCTATGCAGTAAAGGAGACTGAAGAAAGGTCTCAGGCATCCGAGCACAAGTGCTTTATAACTGGCTCACATCCCTAACTCCCTCCTTATTACTCTAAAACAGTTAGACAGTTAGTGACAGATCCATGTCACTAATAAATTAGATCCCTGATGATACAAATATAGTTTCTAACAACGGCTACCAAAGTTATCTATTGGAAATATTATTAAAAGAATGTCTAAAGATTTATAATATTCATCATTTTTGTTTTAAAGTTCAGTTAGGAATGGCAGGGTATCTAGAGAGGTTAAGTAAATCAGAAGCAAAAGGAAGGCATGTGATTTCAATCATGCATACTTGAAAACTAAATAATGTCATATTAGAACATTTCTCCCATATAAAAATGGCTTGAGAAGAAATAAAAGAGGACACAAGGAAATGGAAACACAGCCTCTGCTCATGGATTGGGAGAATCAACATTGTCAAAACAGTAATACTCCCTAGAGCTTTGAACAGATTCAATGCGGTCCCTATAAGGATACCCATGACATTCTTCAAAAAATTGACCAAACACTCCTGAAATTTGTGCGGAATAATAAACCCCCAGGGATAGCTAAAGCAATCCTAGGAAAAAGATGGGAAGCATCGCCTTTCCAAACTTCAAACTGTACTACAAAGCAGTAGTAATTAAAACAGCGCAGTATTGAAATAAAAACAGACCTGTGGACCTATGGAATAGAGTTGAGTATCCTGACACCCACCCTCAAACATATGATCATTTAATCTCTGAAAAAGGTTCAAAAAGTCTGAAATGGAGTAAGGAAAGCCTCTTCAACAAGTGGTGCTGGGAAAACTGGGCAGTGATATGTAAAAAAAATGAATTTGGACCTCTGTCCAACACCATGCACAAAATTCAGATCAAAATGGATTAAAGATCTCAATATCAGACCTGAATCCATAAAGTATGTTGAAGAAAATATAGGAAAAAACTCCACGACATTGAAGCTCAAGGCATCTTCAAAGGCAAAATACCACTACCAAAGCAACTAGTAGAATAGATAAACATATGGGACTATATAAACTAAAGTGCTTCCACACTTCAAAAGAAAGTGACCAAGATACAAAGACAGTCCATAGAATGGGAAAGAATATTCACCAAATACCCATCTGATAAGGGGTTAATATCCAGGATATACCAAGCACTGGTAGAACTTTACAAAAAGAAAACAGCCAAACTCATCAAAAAAATGGGGAAAAGAAATGAGCAGAAACTTCGACAAGGAAGAAATTCAAATAGCCAAAAGACATATGAAAAAATCCTCATCATTAATAATCAGAGAGATGCAAATCCAAACAAGAATGAGATATCATCTCACACCACAGAGTCTGGCGCATATCCAAGAGAGCAAAAACAACAAGTGCTGACCTGGATGTGGGGAAAAGGGGACTCTCATACATTGTTGGTGGGAATGTCGACTGGTACTGCCTTTTTGGAAAACAATATGGACATTCCTCCAAAGACTAGAAATTAAGCTCCCGTTTGACCCAGCCATACCACTACTGGAAATATACCCTGAGAAGTCAAAAACACACAGAGGACACACCATCTGCACTTTTATTTTCAAAACAGCACTATTCACAATAGCCAGAATCTGGAAACAACCAGTGTGCCCGAGAACTGATGATTGGATAAAGAAACCTCAGTACATCTACACAATGGAATACTATGCAGCTGTTAGGGAAAATGAAGTTACAAAATTGGATGGACATGGAGAGGATCATGTTGAATGAAATTAGTCAGAAGTAGAAAGATATAGAATGACTGCATTACTATTCACAATAGCCAAAATCTGAAAACAACCAGTGTGCCCTAGAACTGATGACTGGATAAAGAAATTTTGGTACACCTACACAATGCAGATGTTAGGAAAAATAAAGTCATAAAATTTGCCTATAAATGGATGGACAAGGAGATCATGTTGAATGAAATTAGCCTGAAGGAAAAAGACAGATATAGAATGATTGCATTTATTTGCATGACATAAATATAGATATTATGTGTATGTATATATACATATATACACACACATACATATTTTGATACCAATATTCAAGGCCACGCACGGCAAGCCTGGCAAGCTGCTCGTGTAGTATTTGATATGCCAAAAAACAGTAACATTTATATTAGGTCATTCCCGTGACCTAATATAATTGTTTGAGGCTCTTTATGTTCATGGAGCGGGCGGATGCCTTTGGGTACTACTAGCATGAGATGGGACATATGGAGATATTACTGGTGCCCGCTCTAGCAAATAGATGATTAACGGGAAGATAGTAATAGTGATTCAAGGCCAGGAGAAGCATGGATAGGGAAGTTCTGTCAAAGGACCAAACGTGTGGGAGTCAGAGGTTAGGTAAGACAGAATGGAACAGTGTGCTAATAATTATCAAAAGTGCTAATACCAACCTAGAACTGAGCATTAAATACAGGCAAAAAGATACACATGACAACCTCTAAATGTATGTATTGTAATCTATAATGTGTAACTAATGCCAACCTAGAACTGAGCACTAAATACAGGCAAAAAGATACACATGATAACCTCTAAATGTATGTATTGTAATCTATAATGTGTAAGGGAAGGAAGAGAGAAAAGAAAGAGAAAGAGATAAAGAACTGGTCATAGATGCAGGCTAGGAGAAGGGGAGGGAATCTGGGACACTGGTGGTGGGAAATGGACACTGGCGGAGGTATGGGTGCTGGAACACTGTATGACTGAAACCCAAACATGAACATCTTTGTAATTGCATATCTCACAGTGGTATAATAAAATATTTTTAAAAAACACCTAAATGGAACTAGGGAAGACAGCTCAAAGTGCTTGCACACACGCCGCATGCAGAAGGCCCGGGCCCAATCTCCTGCACTGCTTGGTATCCAAAGCACTGCTGAAAGACCCCAAGCAACACAAGGTGCAGTCCCCAATAAAACAAAAACAAACAAAACCTAAGACACAAAAGTGGGCTTCAGTGTTTTCCCAGTACAAAAGTCGCTCAATTTCACTTTGTCCAAATAGCAACTGATTGAGAACATTTTCCAAATATACACAGCTATCTGTAAAAACACACGCTAGCAGGGAAATATTTTCCATAAAATGAGGAGAGGAAAAAATAAGCATCATTTGGTTATTTTAACATATAACTGACAGGTTTGTTTCTGAAAGTTTTGTTTTCAGCATTTATAGTACAGAAATATATGAGATGTTGAAGGTCTGTGAATTATTTTCAGCCATAATGGATTTAAATTTTTATTGATGCATAGCATATGATAAATCTAGGTTTTGTGTTGCAGTCTACACCTAATATATTTGAATAGAGAAAAAGAGAATGGGAATGAAACCGGGAAAGAAAGATGGGAAAGAGGAGGGAGAAAGAGCTTTTTGCTTAGATAAAATCAGACAAAAAACGTTAGGTAGAGATCAGGTTTGTCTTGGAAATCAATACCCTTTAAATTTAATAGTGCTCTGCATTCCTTACACTATATCCTTTTTTTTACACAATTAGCTTAATTGTTAGTGGCTGAATAATTGGACATTCTTCCCATCACCAACATAGTGATCACTGGATATTGAAACATATTAACTATAATGTGCCCAGATACGACACACTGCACAATCCTAAGTTACATTTAAGGTCAGGGATACATTCTCGAAATGCATCACTAAGCAATTCCACTGTTACGAAAACTTCAGAGTGTAATTATACAAACTTAGTATAGCAAGTATAATACAGACCTTGGACACTAACTGTGCCTTGTTCTTCTTAATGACTTTTCTCAAGTGTTTTAATTATTGACTGGACTTCTTGAATCTGTTTAAGTCTTATTGGGACAATTCTTTAAAGTTTTAAGTGTTTCTCAAGTTCCTTTAGTTTGGCAGAAACAATTTCTATCTTTGAAGGAATCAGGGAGAGCTTGGAGGAAAGTGTCTTCCAAGTCAATTGCTATGAGTTTGATTCTAACACACCTCTACATGAGTTGAAAGAAATCCCAGCAGTTCTGCTGCACAGGAATCCTGGCACGATAGAAAAGTGGGCAACCTTTGGTGAGTGAGCACAAGAAGAACCACAATTGTGTGACCCACAATGAGCAACACCAAACATGCAAGCACTGCATCAAAGTATATGTAACCCCTGATCATGGCATCAACAACATAAAAAGTAAAAGAGAAAAGGAATATATATATAATATACATATTCTTTAATTCTAGCCTTACCATCCATGTAGCTTTTGATTTCATTTTTATTCATTTTGATTGAGTTCTGAATTTACAACAAACTATTAGTAATGGTTTCTCAAGCACATAATTCCAACACCATACTATCACTGGAATACCCTCTCTCTTTCCAAAGGATCCTTTCAAATGTCCCCCAACTCACCGTGTTTATTGGTTCTCCCATTATGTGGTCTTTGGACCGCTGCTACCTTGCTGGGTATCTTTAAGTCCCACAAGAGAAAGCTCATCCTTTTCTTCTGACTTCACTCATCATAAAATCCCTTATTTCCATCCTCCCTGTTGCTGCAAACTGCATGATTCAGTTCTTTCTTAGAGCTGCATAGTATTCCACGTAGATCTTATTATTGTCTAGTTATAAACTGGATAGAATAGATCTTGGAGTATGTTTTGGTCTAGGATGCAGTCTTCACACTGAAAATGTGAACCTAAAAAAAATTGGGGGGCGGCGGTCACACATCCAGTAGTGCTCAAGGTTTACTCTTGGTTCTTCACTCGGGGATCACTCCTGACAGTGCTCAGGGTACATAAGGGGTACCATGGATCAAATCCAGGTCAGCCGAGTACAAGGCATAAACCCTGACCCACTCAACTAAGGTTCTGCCCAAGTGTGGAGTTTTGGGTTCTAAGATGGATGCCTGAAATTCTAGTTACCTCTATATACATCTTCCCAACACAAATTTTTAAAAAGTTAATACATCATCTCATCAACATCACAAGTAGAATGAGGACATTTCCTGTTTTCATATTTTTCATTCCTGTAGAATAACAGAATCAGAACAATTTCAAATTTCAATTTTCTGAAATTGGTTTAACTTCAACCTTCAGAAAAATAAAGGTTTTCTTTGTTTAAGACTATGGAAGTTTCTACCTGTTTATCAAATAGGATTTAAACGTGAAATCCAAATAAGTATAATAAAGTTTAGAGGATTAATCCGAGTGTGCCTACCTATCAAGTAGGCATATGGTGAGGACTATCAAGTAGGCATCCCAGTGCCACTGAAATCTGAGACCTCAGCAGCCACAATTGTGCCAAGAGTGTGTGAGCACAACTGAGGTGTAAGACCCTTGGTGAACATCACAACCTAAGTATACATGTGCTGCAGCCGTGTGGCCAACTTCCTATCGTGGCAACGGAAAGAAGAAAATAATAGCATCAAATTAAAAAATTCAGAACTTAACATTTTTAACTGTTAAGTGCAACAGTCTTCCCATAGAGGAAAGATTTCAGGAAAGCATGGGTTACTCAATTTAGTTAGCTAATCATGCTAATCCAAAAATTACTTGAGACATACATTCCCAACATACGTACAGAGCACGCTTGTATGTGCTTTTTATTTCGTTTGGATGGAACACACCTGGCTCAGAGCTTATGTCCCACACCCAGTGATGCTTAAAAGATGATATTAGGTTGCAGGATTTAAACCAGTGGAGGGCCAGAGTTGCATGACTCACAAGTATCTTTAACCCTGGTACTATCTCTACAGGTCCAGAGATTTCTTTTTTGGTGTGTGGGAGGCGGTCGTTCTGTCTGAATAAAATCCAGCAGTGCTTAGGACTTACTCCCAACTCTGTGCTCAGGGTCCACTCTGGTGGGACTCAGGGAACTATATGGCGTGCCAAGTATCAAAGTGAATTGGCTGCATACAAGGCAAGTGACCTATCAGCAGTACTATAACTCCAGCTCCAAGATATTTTTAGAGGATAATGAATCTTGGAAAATTACTAACTGCATTTAGAATTTTTTTCAGCATGTCCATATCCTTAAACATAGAAGGTTAAAATGTAGAAAAGATGGATACTCTATAAGGCTAATTAATACTCTATGTAACTGAGTTAAGAGAAAAAAAGAAATAAAAACCCTTCAAAACTTTGCTCCTGGAATCCAATAAGTAGTATCTAAGTCTTTACTCTATTTGTGGTTTCATGATTTGGGTTTTTTTTTCAGAGTTTTTTAACCTCTGGAAACTTCAGCACAAATGAAGTGTAGGAAGCTTGGTGAAAAGCTAAGATTTCTCATCCTTAAAGATGTGATGGTAACATTACCCATCTCACAGCAACCTATGTCGGACAGGTGTAAGGCAGGCACCCTATATGCTGTACTGTTGCTCTGGTCTATAATTACTTTTAGTCAGGACAATAAAAATTTTGGTCAAATGAAATATTTAAAATTTCCGAAACTTTTATATCAATAGTCATAAATTGTAACTAGGCATATGTACATGCATACACACATGTATTGATGGACATAAACTGGCAATCACTTTCAGATGTGTAAGGAGTCGTCTGTACTCTTTATCTAATTTTAAGGTGTGAGGCGCCAGAGAGTCCTCCTTTTATGTTCTTGAGAGATGTAAATGTCACATCTAACACTTTTCCATCTGATCATTTTGGCTTGCCTGAAGTGAATCCACTTATAAATTAATTGAATAATATTGGGCAGATAGTACTCTGGGTAGTTAAACATCTCACTGGTCTCTTTAAATTACCCATAATAGAGGCTCTCTTCTCGGCTGTTTCCCATCTGTTTTACATTTGCTCCTACAACACAGAAATGGACTTTTATTTCAAAGCCACTCAGTGTTCTTTCTATTTCAAAGTCCTCTGGGGGAGAAGCTTGCAAAGTCACAACTCTATTCAACTCATAATATACTTGCAGAAGTAAGATGCCATACTAATATCCCTTAGCTGACTTAGACTATCACTCACTTTTGCAGGATCTTCTAATTTATCACCCAAGCCCTGCTCAAAACAGAATGTTTCTTTTAATAATAGAAATTATATGTTCACGGAAGCAACATGATTCTTTGTTTTTGAGGCATACCCTCCTCTGCTCAGGAATAACTCCTGTGCTCAGAGATCACTCATGATGGTTCTTGGGGATCATGTGTGGTGCTAGGGATTGGACCAGGTCTCACCACATGCAAAACCAACACCAATTCAGAGAGCGAAAAGTGTGCAGTGACACTCAAAACAAATATTACAAGCAAATTTAATACTTAGGATATAAAAGTAGATTTTCTGAATTGCAGCTGTATGAAAAATAATATGCTAGAAGTAAACCACTAGATCTCCTTGGATCCCTTTGTTTCGTGAAGTTGAATTCACTTTTTAAATCATAGGTATATAGATTGTATCTATATATGAACATATATATAGTCTTTGTATATTATTACACATATACGGATTGAAAGGATAGGTGATAAATTATATTCACAAGGGATTCCGCTGATGTCCTACTTTTACAATGCAGTTACTTATTTATTTTATTCATTTATTTTTTGCTTTTTGGTTCACACCCTGCAATGTTCAGTGGTTACTCCTGGCTCTGCACTCAGGAATTACTCCTGGCAGTGCTTGGGGTGGACCACACAGGATGCCAGGGTAAAACCCAAGTTATACTATCACTCCGGCTCAACAATGCAGTTACTTCCTCAAGGCAAAAGTTCTGTTTAGCTGAGACAAATCCAACAATTTTCTACTTTACTACCCTCTCAGCAACAGCTGATAGAACGAGAATATCTTGTCCCAAACTGATTTAAGTACTCTTTCAAGAGTTTTGAAATTAAGAATTTCATCTAGAATGGTCACTCTACTGTCTGAGGGGCAGTGGCTAGCAATTATTTTGTCATGTAAACATGGAAGTAAATTTATAAAATATGAAGGAGGAAAAGCCACATAGATATAAATGCAAAAGACAAAGAGCATTTTTTTGTAAAACCAAGCTGTTTCTTGGGAGTTAGGAGTCAGTCCACTATCTCTTAAATTTTTAGTTTTCAGATTCATTTAAATTGGCTTCTGATATTTAAAGATGAGTAACAGAACTTGAGTGCTCAATGGTCTGACTGCAGGTTTTCTAGGGAGGGTCAGATTCAATCAAGGCACTGCATGGCTCCCTCAACATTAAAAGGAATGAACACAAGAAAACCCAGCACAGAGTCTGGGGTAGTCCCCTCCATAACTGATTGTAGCCTCAAACCCTATAAATACATATGGCTTATATATATATGTATGGCAATATATTCACAGAGAATAATTTCTGTATAGATAGGAACTTCTATATAAAACCATTTTTGTATCTATCTGCATTTTATATTGTCTATATTGCATTACAGATAGGTATAAACAAAAATGGTTTATACAAAAATAAAAATTTATATATAAAAGACAGTATTCAAAATAAATGTATACTGTTTTAAAAAAACTATATAAAAGCAAAATTATACACAAAAAATGTACAAAGTATCCAAATCACTGAAGGATATTAAACTGAGGAATAACCAAGTTTCTCATAACCAAAGCTTAGTAATCAAAGATATGACTGCTATTAAATAGTCATAAAAATGCTATTAAACAGCATTTTCAGTGAAAGGATACACAATATCAGCTTATTAATCCTAAACAAATAAAGACTTATTAATCCTAATAAATAATTAAAGATTTATTAATCCTAAACAAATAAATATTGTGCAACTCCTCCAGAGAAAATGTTGCCATCACTGGACACTCGGTTCTAAATTTATTCTAGATCCTTTATGCTAGCTAGCTAACCTAACTATATTTTTTTAAATAAAGACTACTATTGGAATATTTACTGAAATGAATATCCCAAAATAAATAAGACAGCAATTTTATGCAATATTTAAAATAGAAGAACTTGAACAGAGAAGAAATTATCACACTCAATTGAAATTTTTATCAGATATACAGAGAAGATGCAAAATTAATGGGTTTAATGCAATAAACTCCCTAAATATCTGTAAGTCAATCATCTCAATATACCATGCAATTCTGGTCACTCCTACAGCCAACAATTTCTTAGTTTTTTAATTGCTAATTGAGAAATCTACATCTGTGTTAGAGTTAGAATGGAAATGACAAAATCTTAACAGTTTTCTTTTTATAGCACAATTCAAAGTATCCATTATTTTCCAAGCAGCAAATGAAAATGTCAAAAACATTCTTGCTGTAGATACTCAGTTGTTTTCTGCCAAATTAATGAAAGGAAAATATTTCACTTTGAATTGGTTAATTACCATGAATCCTTCTGCAAAGGGCTCCTGCTTGCAGAATTAAGCCAGCTCTAGTTGGCAGAGTGCCCTAATATTCATGGAGACTAGACTATAGGCTCCACTGTACTCAAGAGACTTTTCGTTTTTGGCATCTATTCATCAGCTTACAAATCATCAGTACTAACCACTGTAGACACTCAACTGTCTGCAGTAAACAGGGCAGAAAAGCACCTGCATTTAATAGGAATGTGCCACATTCTGCTCCTTTGAAATGTTAAAAGACAGGCAGAAAACAAAATGAATAAGAATATTCTGATCGACTTATTTCCTAAAACTAAAGCTAATGCAATTAAACCTCTAGTGACAAAGCTACGTCAAGGAATGCTTCTAGGAAAAAGGCGACTTAAGAGGAGAAATTTGAATAGTTCTCTTCTTTTGTTTAGGTCAGGTAAATGAAGCTATCTGAAATACAGACCTCTTGGGAAGCCACAAATAGATTGTTGTAGGATTCTCAGTGATGAAATCTGCCTATCTCAAAATCTTAGGAAAACAGTCATATAAGAAACAGAATGAGTCATGCTTCCCCGCATTTCTCCTTTCTACCTTCTTCGTGTCATTCACTTCTCCACAGAAGTTGCAAGAACCTGGAGTAACCTATCATGTTTGTTTAGGGTTTTTCTTTTTGGGCCACTCCCAACAGTGTTCAGTACTACTATTAACTCCATTCTCAGGGATCACTCCTGCCAGAGCTGAGAGGATCATCTGGGTGGCAGAGATGAAACTCAAGTGCAATGTATGGAAGGGCAAATGCCCTACTGTACCATCCCTCTCGCCCCAATCTATTACAGATAACATACTGGATACACTTCAAACAGGAGATGTTTCTCCAGTTTCTACATAATATATTTCGCTAATTCTTTTAGTTGGCAAAAGATGAATAGATGAAAATTGAAACTAATATCTTTCTTTTCTTCCTTTTTACTTTCCAAAAGTAAAATGAAACAAAAGATCTTGATTTAAAATAGAAAAACCCTGGTTAAGTTCGTTCCTTAAAGATATTTTCTATATAGTCCTCGCGAGTAAGAACTTCCAGGCTCAAAGTCTCAACTCCTCAAACACAGAATCAGAAAAGTACAGAGGCCAATAGTCCTAAGAAATGGTGAAAACATTAATCTCTGCTATTATCAAAGTATTAGGGGCAAATAAAACATTAGTAAATTGTTTAGAGTTAGTAAAATAAACCCTATACATTCCTAGTCAAAACACTTGGAGGACATTAGATATTTGGGCTTTGCACAAGGTAGCAGAGCATGTTTACATTTACCTTGAAATAAATTTACATTAACCCAGGATGACAACCAGAATGCTCAGACAGTCCATAGACACTGAAAGAGAAACAATACACAAGTAAACCAAAGAGTGAAAAAGATAAACAGGGACTAAAGAGAAAAAAAAATAAAGGCAACAAAATGACAGACTTAAAACAAACTGTATCAGCAATCACAGTAAAGTAAGTAATTCGAACTTTCCTATCGAAATGCAGTCATTGGGTCAGTGACCTTCCATGCAGCCATCCCAGGATCACTCCTCAGAACCAATATGGTTTCCTGATACCCACCAGCAATGAACCCTAAGCTGAGTCAGACCTAAGCCCTGAGTACATTCAGGTGTGACTCAAAACTAAAGGATAAAAAGCAGATATTATCAAATTTCTTATTTCTTATTCTTATTTCTTATGAAGACCCAACAACAGGCTGCCTTTGCTAACTATATAGAAAGAGTAATGACAAACACATGAATATTAAAAGAACAGTGTAAAAAACATATAGTAACACTAGTCAAAATAAACCCAAATCCATCAGTGTAACCTGCTACACGAATACTAGAAGAACTGATTTTAGGACTACTGGACCGGTGATACGACGCAGTGATACAGTAAATGTTCTGCATGTGTGAGGCCCATGTTTAATATACAGAACCACCAAAACCAAGGAAATGAACCCAGATTTCAGAAAGAATTAAATCCTGCAGACTGTTGCAACTTGAGTAGAAATGGAGGCGCCTTGATAAGCAGTCAGAAGGAGAAAGACAAATACCAGAGAACTGCAATCATCTGGCATATAGAAAGGAAAAAACACACAAGGGTGTAGAGAACATGGAACAATGGCAAACTCTTGTTTTGGATTTTAAAGCCAAGATTATAAGCACCGGGACAGGATGGAGAAGGTCCAAGGAAGGAGGGCACTAAAGGAGACAGAAATACAGTGGGGAGGGTCTAGTGTGCTTTGGTGGTGGTGAAGGTATAATTTTATACGACACAATTATAAATATTAATGCCACTGAAATTATGTGACATAAACTATAATAATTTTTAAAAAATAAAATAATTACTAGAGATATAGAAGATAATTCTATTATGGCCAAAACAACAATTCATCAAGGGTATATAATAATCTTAAATAACTATGCTCTTGCTGAGTTTACATTAGAAGCCAAAGTATGCAATATTTCAGCATTAAATCACTGTATCACTGTCTTCCTGTTCATCATCGATTTGCTCGAGCGGGCCCCAGTAACATCTCCTTATGTCCTGTCTCATGCTAGTAGGGCCCAAAGGCACCTGCTTGCTCCAGGAACATAAAGAGCCTCAAACCATTCCATCAGGTCATGGGAATGAGGTCTAAAATTGTTACTGGTATTTGGCATATCAAATACAACACAGGTAGCTTGCCAGGCTCTGGCGTGCGGGAGAAAACAAAAAAAAATGCCTAAAATTTTTTATGGGGTCTATACCTGGCAGTGCTCAGGGCTTGCACTCAGGGATCACTCCTTGGCAGGGCTCAGGAGACTGTATGGGTGCCAGAAATCAAACCTGGGTCAGCCCCATGCAAGGCAAACACTCTTAAATTTAAAAGGACTCAGATCACATAAAGTATGTTCTCTGCTCACAGCTGTATAAAATTAGAAGACAGTTAAGAATAAGATCTCTGGAAAATTCCCAAATATTTCAGAACTAAATAAAATACTTACCTAAACCAAAAGTTTATCATGATCTATAGTAGCTTCTCCCTTAAGAAACCAGGAAAGAATTAGGCCCAAAACAAGTAGAATTATGAAAATGAGAAAACTAAGAGAAGGTATGATAGTTTAGCAAATAAAAGACTAATTATATTTGTTATATGTGCTCTGGAGAGAAATAGTACCCACAAATAAGAAATTAAAAGAAAGTTGAGTCAGGTACTCAATTTATATCTCAAATACAAGAATATCCCAAAAATTCAAGCTGTCCAAACATGCATGGATTTGTTAAGGCAAAGCTTTCCCACAGTCACAAAAAAAAATTTAAACAAAGACTCAATTTATCAGTTGGCTAAGCAAGGTACTAAAGAATTCCCACTTGAGATGAGATAGTATATCCTAGTTCTTAAATGCACTGGTTAAAAACAAACAAAGCAGTTTCTGCCCAAGTAGACATTTATTTGATCAGTCATAGACCATGAAACTACCAATATCAAATAAATTTTTCAAATGGTTATGTGGAACACATGAACAAGGTTAATGAAGAAACTGACAATCTTCAATCTCACATAGAAAAAAATGAAGACTTCAAAGATAAACATAGTTGGTAAGTGTGTATCTTAGTTTTACAGAGTAACAAACATTTCTTTAGGGAAAAAGTACATCTGCATTTACTACTTATTCTAAACAAGAGTTCAATAACAATTACAGCAACCATTTATTGACTATACTATAGACCTCAACCAGCCCGGTGGGAGACGGGGCCTCCTGGCAGGCCGGGGGGGGGGGGCTAGCTGGCCCCCCCCCGCAGCCTCACCGCGCCCCCCCGGGTGCGCTTTTCAGTCCCCAGTACCCAGCTGGGGGGGGTAATTTTGAGGGTTTAAAACTGCCGGGGGCAGCGTGTTGTGTCGACTTGGTATTCTGACGGGGTGTTGGGATCGGTGCGGGCGGGAGAAACTTTATAAGTGTGAAAACAGGAACCAAATAATACTACAAGATAGCTATTATATCCATTTACTATTGAAAACTCTTATGTGGAGGGAAGCAAAAAGGATCTTCCGATGGGGAACCTGAAATCAAAGTCTGGCTGGCTCTAAGTTCCAGGCTAGTTCACTGAAGAGTTATCTGCCGCTCACTCCATGCAGTCTTTGCTTCCCTGTGCATTTCCTATAATCCCAACCAATTTATTTTCAAAACTACAATTTTCACTCGTCCAGCTACATTTCCTCCAATGCCCTGTATCTTCTTCACAGTCTAAACTCAGCACTGTGAATGAGACTTGTCTACTCGACCAACATCATTTCCAATCATTTCTCCTGTATATTTCAAATACTAGCAATTCTTTTAAAAATACAATGCATTTGTACTTCCTGTTCTTAGGTTTGTACATGTTATTCTTTTTAGGTCAAGTGATTAAGCCCTTAACCTTCCTAACTCTAAAAATATTTCGCCTCTGCTGAAACCCTTAACAATATATTCACTTTCTTTAAAATGTGCATCATTTTCTTATGTACAATTATGTGTGCATGTTCCCCAAAAAATCTCCTCAAAATGTTATCTACCTCTTTATCACCAGTACAAAGCCCAATGCCTGCTATTTGGAAAAAGTTCAAAGTTTACTGACTAAATGGATGGGTAAAAGACACATAGATGACTCACCAATAGCATAGACATACTTCACAAGTGCCTGAAATTAAACCATAAGGAAAATATTTTCCTTTTCTTTTTGGCATATGAAATAAACCATGCTGCCTGTGAGAGAGAAATATGGTTGTCACAATTATGTGTAAGTGTACAGGCATCATTAATTCCAATTCCATATGACTTCACCCTAAGGCATGCCTAAATGAAACTATTGTCATTATTCAGTATACTCATTGTCTAGTTGACAATCAAATATTAAAATGGGTTAATTTATAAAAATGGGTAATTTATACAAAAAATAAAACCAAAATACCGCAATGGTTGGAAACCAGGGGATCTCTGACTAATTGTGAAGAAGAAAGACTGAATAGCCTTTTATGACCTCCTCCCACAAATGACAGATCTTACACTTCAAAATGTAAACTGGCTTAGTACACTCCTCATGCAGATAGGGCACAATAAGAAAACTTTCCCATCATTTAAGACTTCAGCTCTATTCTTCCTCAATTTTTATGACTTTATATTAAAATATTTTTATACCTGGTCAATATTAGTTTAATTAGACTTCTAAGATAAGTTTCAATATAAAACAAATAATTGATGGTCATTTCTATTTGGTGGATTTTGAGATAGTATTTTCTTTCCCTAAGCTGGAAGAAATAATTTGACTTTTTATATTAAAATTTGGCTACAACTGAATTTTTATGCAAAATATTGCAAAACTTAAAATCAAGAAGCTTTGAGAACCACTCTCAGCTAATGGAAAAATTATTGGAATGTTCTAAATTAATCTGTGTGAAAACAAAGTATTGCTGACTTATTGAAGAAAATGCCTTTTCTAAAGAATGTTCACAAGAAGCTGTTAGTCTGTGAAACAAATGCCTTTTATATGTAGGTTTAAAAAAAATAAGTTCACACCTTGCTTATTTTCTTCTCTTCTAAAATGCCACATCATTGTAACAGTAACATTTTGATTTGGGCTAGGAAGGGTTTCTTCATAAGAGGAGCCAAAACATTTGTTAAGCATGTGAGAAAAACCATGAAGTGCTCTATAAAGAATTCAGTCTATAGCCTGGACTTGTCTTTAAAAGGACAATGAAGAATTCAATTTATATCACATTAAGTATAATCTTTTTTTTCTGAAACATGATAGTAAAATGGAGATAATAACTCAATGATTTCAGAAACCAACAAAGAAAGTTTGGGAATTCAAAATGAAAAGATAAAAAATGAAAAGATAAAAATAAAACACGTTGGGCTAAGATGCATTAAATAAAGGGAGAATATTTTCTAAAAGATGGTGCAATTTCTCAGAGTAACCTGAAAACACAGGTTATATTATTTGTTTTGTTTTTCCCTTTTCTACCTTCAACTCTGCCCATGCATTACTTTTTATAAATAGAACTGATTAATATAAGTAGGTAACTGTTTAACATATCACATGGGGTGATCTTTCCAGGGAAATGTTTCGGTTCATTTCAAATTCTGGTTCTTCTCACTATTTTTGTTTTTTGCGTGAGAATAGAATAGTCTATAAAAAGGAAAGCATACCATGTATAAATTAAATAAGCAGGATTCATGAGAGAACTGGACTCCAATTACATATATAAACACACTTCCCTAAAGGTGGATATAAATTCAATAATTTTGAAACCTCATCTTTATAAAGGCCAACAGTGCTTTTTAATTATACTAAAAGTCCCTTGTCTGCTTAATCTCTCAGGAACAATTTTAATCAGTCAAGCCTAATACACTCCATCTCATAGACAACTTAACAGAGCTCTCAACTATGAGCTAATGGGAAGACAAGGAACCACAAAAGCATTTTTTATTTAAGAAGGAAAAATGGCCAGCCTGGAGATTTGGCCAGCATTAAAGCAAGATTAAATCATGCTTTTTCCCACTTACTCTACTTAACTTCAAGAACTACAGACATATAATTAATTTGCTCTTGAGATTTGTTCTGTAAACAAAAAACACACCATTTAAAAAATATTATATCCTTACAATTCACAGTGGCTTTCCTTATTCTTCTTTCTCATTCACAAATGGACTAACATACTAACAGCCAGTTCGCCAGAATATTAGAGTAACTTTTAAAATCCACCCCTTTCCACAACAGAACAAAATGCTATGCTCTTTAGTTTGTAGGCATCCTGCATATCTCAAGATGAATGTGAAAAGATATTGAATGGACCAAATGGATCTACCTTCAAACCAATGTCAAATTCTTTTAATCAATCTCTAATCTTTCTTACTGTCAGTTATCTCCATCGCTTCCCCATTCTAAGGCTCTCACAATATAGCAGCCTACCATAACCTCATTCTTCAACTGCTCTAATCCTAAAAGCTAACATCTTTTAGCCAGCATCAACCAGAACCTTAAAAAAGAATTGATGGCTTCCCAGACACTAAGAGTCTACACATATTCTACACCAAATTGGTTTTGTCTGTTGATCTCTTAAACTTCTATGAAATTAAAAAATTCAGATGTGTAAACCAACACCCAAGATATCTCCAACTAGCTACTGTGTGTTTTATAGCATATTCTCAATCCTCTGCCCGATTTCCTTCACGTATAGAACACTGTAGCTAATATTTTCCCTTAAGGAACTGATGTAAGAATTAAGGGATATAATACATGAAAGAATTTATTAAGAATAAAATAACATTGTACACCAAGCACAGGAGAACATTTAATACATTTCAATTTCACTCCAGCACATGCCTGATTAGTTTTTCTCAGTTCTTCATGTGGTTTCTTGACTTCCACTGAACCCAAAGAAAATACTCAGTTTCTCACACCGTCTCCGGAAAGATGTCAGCCTTAGTCCTTACTAGTAACCTGTTTCCAAGAAGCTACTATTATTAATTTTCTTTTCCATTTCTACACTCAGTTCCATTCCTGTTGAGGTTTTCCAGCGATTTTACGGCTACCTAGGCATCTCTGTCTTGGTTTTCCTGAGATTTGAGTTATGTTTACTCTTCATTAGAGGCATTTTCATTTACCTTTGCCTCAATTTTCACTTGCCGGGTTCTTTTCCTCATTAGTGCTGTTCTTCTTACTAACTGCAACTGCAAACTATCAGTTTAATTTTACATTTTTCTATCTATTTATTTAAAAGTATATTCTTTATAATTAAACTATGAGAAAAATAGAAATATAAAAGACTAGGACAAATACTAATGACTACACCCTAGTGAAAAACAATTGGTGAAATCATAGAAAACGTTGTTTTACACACATAAACTTTGTATGTTAACTGATTAGATCCTGTGATTCTACTGACCTGATTGTGTAATGAGCTACAGAAATTCAACTTGTTTACTGAAATGGTAAATGCTAACAAGTAAAAAGGAATACTTGCCTCACAAATTAGGGGTGAAAAATAAAACAACTTTTCAAGAAATGTTCAATAGTACAAGGAACAAAGCAAATAAACACAAATAAATCCTTTAACCCCAACCCCCAGAAGTTGTATAATTTATCTGACAAGTATACAAAATTAAGGAAATCACAATTCTAGAATTTGTAAAGTCCGATATGCAAGAGGGAATTCCTTGAGGAATAATATAGATCACTAAATACCACAGTCCAGACAGCTTTTTTTCATTTGTAATAATTTTGGTCTCCATAGTATTTTTTCTCCTTATTCTCTGCTGGATATACAAATTTTAAATGCTTCATGATTTAAAAATAGTGACTATTTAATAAGAGTTACATTTTTTCACATACTTTATGTTTGCTAATTTTCATAATGTAATATAAAATCTATCCAATATCTAACAGTTAATCCAAATCTGTTCCATATCACTATGTTTTGAAGTTTTTCTTCAGGTTCTGATCAAGGACATTACAAAGGTCTATCATAATGCCACCAAGGACAGGCTTATTTTTTATTTAAATTCTATTTTTTTTTTGGTTCTGGGGCCACACCCAGCTGTGCTCAGGTCTTACTCCTGGCCCTCACACAGAGATTACTCTAGTGGGAGTGGTTTGTGCTTGGGTTAACTATATGACGGACAGAAGACTGAACCTGGGTCCACTGCAAGCAAGGCAAGGACCTTACCCACTGCATAAGTTCTTTAACCCCAGCTTTATTTTCAACAGAACAAATAATAGAATGGTATTTCTTAATTTATCTTCAAAATTCTTAATATTTTAATTCACTCAAGTCAATTTTATAGGATAGCATTACTAAAAAATACATTTTTTGAATTGATCTAACTCACCATTACCTAAAACATAACTATTAACTATAATATATTATATCATCTATTATATATTATAACTAATAACTAATAATTAGTAATAATAACTATTAAAATAAGTTTCTATTTCACTCAGTATTTGCCTTTAAAAGCCCTATTAAATTTGGTGCCTAGATCTAGGTTTCAAATACTTTTTTCTAGAAAAATAATTCCCTGGTTGAAAAATGATTAATTCTCAAGAAGGAGCAGAAAATACAGCAATTCTGACGTAGTGACAGAAAATAAAGGCACAGAAGACAAAAACAAAAGCAAATGCAACTATTAGGCACTACCAAAGAGACCTGAGCCAATTAGAAATGCTTCAGTGGCAAAATTTGAACAATTTGAGTAATAAAATAAAACAGTACTAGAATATAACTCAAGAGAATAAAATAAAAACATCAGTTCATGTTTATATACAAATACTACAGATTAAACAATGAGTGAGAGAATAATCTCACAGACAAGTATTGCAAATAATATGTAAAAATAGTCCACTCTCAAGGAGGTAAAACATAACTTAAGTGTGGGCTGAACATAGTTACTTCCTTCCAAAACACTAGTCTAAGAAAAGGAGATAAAGAGTAATTTCATCATAGTGAAACCAGTTAATAAAGAAAACTGTGAGTGAGATATGTTAAAAGCTTCACAGGCTTTCTTTACAGCTTCCTAGAAACCTTAAATACAAAAAAAAAAAAGCTTATTTAAATTAAAAAAATGCATTACAACTCTTCACAACATCCTCAAATCCAGAAATCACTTGCACTCACTCAAACGGAAAGATAAGGGTTCTGTGCAGAATCCTGTGCCTCTAACATGAGGCAACCCTGTCTGCATTCTCCTCACTGTTTCACCTGCATGGAGTACTGGCCTTCTATGGCCTGGCCCCTCTTAGATGCCAACCTGGTGTCAGACCTCGCTGTTTCTTATCTGTGCAAATGTCACTTAAAAGCAAATCAACTAAGAATAATCAGAAATTAGATACAGTAGTTTCCTCTATTTGAGAGATCAAGAGGTTGGAGCTGAGAGGGAGACAGAGTTGACACTGAATACCAGAGCTAGGCGAAATCTTTTTACTCACATCTGTTAAAAACCTGTTTTAAAGCGACAGTAAAAAAAAAAAATCCATTATTATTCAGGGATTACTATAGATTTCTCATTTCTGTCTTTGTATCTGCTATTTGTGTATTGTCTCCCTTTTTGTAGAGAACCAGAGCAAGAAGCAAAAGCATGGCTCCAGTTTAGTCTAAAATGGTGTTAACTTGTTTTATGGTACATCACTGTTGCAAAATAATGTAGCAATGTTGTAGTTAAAAGTAGCAAGGGATGAAATCTAGGCCTATTTTTTTTTCTTTTCTTTTTTTTTTTTTTTTTGCTTTTTGGGTCACACCCGGCAATGCTCAGGGGGTTACTCCTGGCTCTGCACTCAGGAATTACTCCTGGCAGTGCTCAGGGGGACCATATGGGGTGCCGGGATCGAACCCAGGCCGGCACAGGCCGGCCGCGTGCAAGGCAAACGCCCTACCTGCAGGGCTATCGCTCCGCCCCTAGGCCTATTTATTTAACTCCTTTAAACACCAAACCCGAGCCTTTATATTTGTGAAAATGAAATAACACCCATACTTCATAAGGTTATTAGAACGATGAAATGAAAATGCAGTGAACTCTTAAACGTAGCGCCTATTCTATTGAGGTCCCTTTGAGCCCGAAGGGCAGTCTGTAGGCAGATTTTATTTCTCACTTGTGTGTATTGTCCTACTCAGGTACTGATGCAGAAACAACTTCTAAACATTAATACCCCTCAATTGGTTTTCAAATGCAATTGGTTTTCAGTAATTATTATTCCTGATTTCCAAAAAAAAAAAAAAACCCAAAGAAACAAACAAACAAAAAAACCTATATAAGCAGTAGGGGTTTTCTTCCCTGCATAGCAATGTGTCAGATTGTAAGAAAAAATTAGGAAATCACACAGTACAGATAATGTATTCAGAACTGGATAATTCTTTTGGAACATAGAAAGCAAAATGCTCAAGGATAAGAATATAAAACACGATTAAGAATTCAGAATGAAACTGTAGAAACTGTCTGCTAGAGAACTGATTATTAATTTTTTAGGTCTAACACGCAGTGTTTCGTTTCATTTTACTGCTGACAGGCCACTAATATACTAGTTAGACATACTTTTGAAACTAGTGGTAACGTAAAAAATTCCATTAAAAAATACTAGGCCAGAGCAATAGTCCAGTGAGTGTGGTGTTTGCCTTGCACACAGACAACCTGGGTTCGATTTCCGGCATCCCCTATGGTCCCCGAGCACTGCAAGGGAGTAATTCCTGAGTGCACAGACAGGAGTAAAACCTGAGAATTGAGGGATGTGACCTAAAAAGAAAAAATAAAATAAAATAAAGAATGCCCACAAACATCTTAGGTGCTTAGTGAATACTTGTTGACTGGATGCTATTTACTAAATATATGAATAAACAATATACAGCCGAGGTCATTTTTTCTAGTTTTAGTAATGATTACATCTCATTAATGCCAGGCACAATTTCTAGCCCTATAGTGATATTTCCTTTAAACAGATGAGTAAACACAGAATGAGTACTTAAAGTGCTTAAATATTTTTTTAAAAAAGCTATTAATCTGATGACTGTTCATACTCATATAAAGCACATAGTGTATTATAAATTTATACAAACATAATATACAAAATATATGCATAAATATGTATATACACAAAATACATATATAAATGTGTGTCTATCCATATATACACACATAATGAAACTATGTATGTTAAGTTTTGGTAATAACTATCGCTTCTTGGCCTTTTGACTAAGATCAAGTGAAGTTTTGGTAATAACTATGATTCTTTGAAATAATCCTTTAATAAGGAAGTCCCCAGGCACATCTTACTAAGCCTGGAAGCTCTAAATGGGGACAGTGGTATTCTCTTGAGGTACAGGACTTTCCTTCCTATTCCAAACACTGCCCTTGGCACTTGCACTGCAATACTCCACATAGCAATGGCAGCTATATCACAAATTCCCAGGTCTTCACATAAATTGCTCTCAAAACTAAGTCTACTTGATTTTTTTTTTTTTTTTGGTTTTTGGGTCACACCCGCAATGCTCAGGGGTTTCTCCTGGCTCTGCACTCAGGAATGACTCCTGGCGGTGCTCGGGGGACCATATGGGATGCTGGGAATCAAACCCGGGCCGGCATGAGCCGGTCAGCGTGCAAGGCAAACGCCCTACCCACTGGGCTATTGCTCCGCCCCAACTTGATTCTTGACTAGTAGGATAATTCAACAAATCTATAAGCAGAGTTCTACATTATCCCTATTATAACCTATTTTCATTTCAAATAACTAAGGCTTTTTCCACTCGGAGTTCCTCAAACTATTAGTTTTCACTCCCAGCTTTATGTGATATGCAAATATGATGGAGCTGTTTTATCCAAGTTATTGACAGGAATGATTAATAGAACATAGTTCACGTCATATCAGTAAAAATACCTCATCCAAGTGGGCACCAAGCCATCCATTTTTTAACCCACTATGAATCTACCTGTGCTCATGAAACAGCAATTAATTTGACTATGTATTTCCAAACATATCAAGAAAAATCCATTCAAAAATCTTGCTAAAACTAATTTACTTCATCTACATAGAATCACAATTACCAAAGTCTGTCTTACTTGTGGTGGTTGGGGAAGTATGGGAGACTGAGCCACACCAGTCTCCTGTACTGTGATCAGAGAGTGATCGGCAATCTATGGGTTACAGGGAGACGGACCATGTGGGATGCTGGCAATAAAACGCAGGTCAGCCACATGCAAGGCAAACCTCACCATACTATCTCTCTAGCCATAATTACCAAGTTAAATACGACACTTTTCTATTGGATCATGTGTCCTCTTTCTAGGTACATCTTTGCAAGTCTTCATTTGTCTAGTGGTCAGTTAAAGAATAGTACCAAGGATATCCTTGACGTTGACTAATCTCATCAAGGCATAATTCTATGTTTGCTTTTTACATAAAAATAAAATAATATATGCAGGAAACCGTCTTTTGTAACCTCAAGTTCTGACCATAATTTAAGACAAAATATCACTGATTCCTTTATATCAATAAGTGAGTTAATCCAACAGTACTAATTTAGTAAGGAACATTAAAGGTTTGTTATCTTAATGCTTTTACGACCTGTCCTCAGTATATTTGTACCGATCACCTCTGGTCATAAAATAATGCATTCCTGCTAAAATTACTTTTGGCAATTTATCTTGTGCTTTTCGATCTTCTCAAAATCCTTCCTCAAAACTCCATGACCTTTCTTGGTATTTGACACCAACCCAGAAGAGTTCTGTAGCTCAACCCTCACTCCCAAGGCTAGTTATTACACCATCTGTCCCAATCAGTTGTTCTTTTTGTTTTCCACGATGTTTTTATTTTTATTTTTATTTTTTTTAACATTTTATTATACCACCATGAGATATACAATTACAACGTTCTTCACGTTTGGAGGTTTCGTAACACAGTGTTCCAGCACCCCGCCCTCCACCAGTGCCCATCACCCACCACCCATGTCCCCAATTCCCTCCCCCTCCCACGTCCCTGCCTAAATGGCAAGTTCTTTATCTCTTCTCTCTCTCCCTCTCTCCTCTCTTCCTTCTCCTACACATTGTGGGTTGCACTTACATACACTTTAGAAGCCATCATTTGCATTTTTTGTCTGTATTTAATGCTCAGTTCTATGTTGGTATCAGACATTTTGACATTTATTCACACATGTTCCCTTCTCTATCTTACCTAACCTCTGACTCCCACGCGCTTGTGGTAATTTCCACTTTTGGTAAGGTCACCTGGTATATTTATGTCATGCAAATAAATGCAGTCATTCTATGTCTCTCTCTTTCCTTCTGACTAATTTCACTCAACAAGATTCTTTCCATGTCCATCCATTTATAGGCAAATTTCATAACTTCATTTTTCCTGACAGCTGCATAGTATTCCATTGTGTAGATGTACCACAGTTTCTTTATCCAGTCATCAGTTCTCGGGCATACTGGTTGTTTCCAGGTTCTGGCTATTGTGAATAGTGCTGCTATGAAAATAAAAGTGCGGATTGTGTTTCCGCTGTGTGTTTTTGGCTTCCCAGAGTATATTCCCAGGAGGTTTCCACGATATGAGCATGACATGTCCTGTGGGCTCTACCGCACTCCATCTGTGTAACTTTTATATTTGTGTTCCAATTTTCCTTACTTGGGAGAATCTTTTTTCTCATATAAAATCATTATTTTACTTTGAACCTCTCATTATATCACATTGATTCAATTAATACTGCGTTTCTGCCATTACAACCTCACTCCAGCCATGGATCACACACGCATCTGAAATCTCCCAGAGGATCAACAAACTGCAGACATGATACGGCCCATCCCCAGCAACAGGCTGGAAATGGGGCAACCTGAGGGCGGACAGGCCAGGGGATCAGTTCGTCTCAACAAAGCCCCAACAGCCAGAGACCACCACTCGCAATCACAGCTACTTCCGAGAGCGACTCCGCTGCTCGAAGATCCCCATCCAGGAGAGAAGCCAGTTTTCACACTCAGGTTTGCGGGTCACCTGCGGCTCATTCTAGTGGACCTTCTAGGAGCCGGGACTCAAGTCCGACTCCCCAAAGTCCCTCCCGCCAGAATGTTATATGGCAGCACCCAGAACTCTTCCCAGAGCCATTGCAACCTCACTCCAGCCATGGATCACATAAGCATTTAGAAATCTCCAGGAGTACCAATAAACTGCAGACATGATACCGGCCTGGGAGGGTCCATGTGACTTCTCAAAAGAAAAACTGTGTAGGCACAATGTCTATGCTGTAAGAACATAGCAGTAATTTCTTAAACAGGGGGGGCAGATGTCCCAATGGGTCCAGGCTGAGATTTAAAAATCCCTATTAGGGGCGGAGCGATGGTCCAGCGGGTAGGGCGTTTGCCTTGTACGCCGGCCGGCCCGTGCTGGCCGGGTTCGATCCCCGGCATCCTATATGGTCCCCCGAGCACCGCCAGGAGTAATTCCTGAGTGCAGAGCCAGGAGAAACCCCTGAGCATCGCCTGGTGTAACCCAAAAGGCAAAAATAAAAATAATAATAATAATAATAATAATAATAATGATATAAAATAAAAATCCCTATTAAACTTTTCTTAAAATCTGGTTTTTGACCATATATAGCAAGTTCGGTCTAACACAGCAATATAAGTTAAATTATTCAGCATAGGCTCAGGATAGGTCCAAATAGTAGTTGCTAAAACCTGAAATAATGATGATCCAAATTCGCACAAAACAACCCAGGAAAAGCTTATGACTATATCAATGCCAGTACTATTTATACATTGCAATAATCTATACAATTAATGCTGGCTAGTAGAGCAGGCATGGGGGTGGGTAGGGAGGGTAGGAAAGGAAGGTCTTTGTGGTGAGGGGGAAATCACTGGTGAAGAGACTGGTGTTGAATAATGAATGCTTATAACAACTGTACCGTGAAAAACTTTGTTCTTTGTAAATCACAGTGTTCAAATGAAGGGGAATTTTTTTAAATAAATTCTCATTTCATATTCAGCACATGAAGTTCACCAAACTAAAGCAAAGAATACAAGTATGTCTAAGATCTGCTTTAAGAAATTAAAACTGGGTTGGGGCCAGAGCGATAGCCCAGCGGGTAGGGCATTTGCCTCGCACGCGGCGGCCCATGCCAGCCTGGGTTTGATCCCCGGCATCCCATATGGTCCCCCCGAGCACCGCCAGGAGTGATTCCTGAGTGCAGAGCCAGGAGTAATCCCTGAGCATCGCCGGTGTGACCCAAAAAAAAAAGCAAAAAAAAAAAAAAAGAAATTAAAACTGGGGGACTGGAGCAATAGTACAGTGGGTAGGGTATTTGCCTTGAAGGCAGCCAACCTGGGTTCAATACCAAGCATACTATATAATCGGTCCCCTGAGCACTGCCTGGAGTGATTCCTGAGTGCAGAGAAAGGAGTAATCCCTGAGCATAGTTGGGTATGCTCAAACACTAAAATCAAAATATTTAAAAATTATAATACACACTTTTATTCCTGAAGCAAGCAGGAATACACTAATAATTCCTGAAGCAAGCAAGCATACACTAATATTCTTGAAGCAAGCAGATGCCATTGGGCTACACTGGCATGTGATACGGTCAAATGGAAACGCTACTGGCACCTGCTCGAGCAAATCGTCAAATAACGGGATGTCAAATAATCAAGTGATATACTTTTAGGCAAAAACAGGGGCTTCTATATTTAAAAGAATGAATGTGAGGATAGAGTACAGAGTAACTACATGGTGCATGCTAGTCTCTCGGGCTTCCAAAAGTCTTGTGCAAAGTGGAAACATACATCTCAAGACCAGAAACATACACAAAGTTGTATAAGTATACTCTCTTCATTTAAGAATGATCAACGCCATCTATCTGAGACTAAAGTTATTTAAACCAAAGTAGCTTAAAACCATGAAGATGGTCGTTAAAAGCCATTGTAGTGTGAATGTTCAATACCTAGATAACTAAAATTAAGCCAAGTCTGCAAAACATCATGCAGAAGTTAGAACTCAAGATGTGTGTGTGTGTGTGTATATATATACATAGGATATATATATATGTGTGTGTGTGTGTGTGTGTGTGTATTAACATAGGAGAATCTTTTACATAGTGCTAAACACAGTACAATAGGTGGTGCACGTGCCTTGCACAAGGACAGCTAAGAATCAATCCCTAGCACCCCATATGGCCCCACAAGCCCTACCAGGAGCAATCTCCTGAGCACCACTGAGTATGGTCCCCAAACCAATAATAAGCAAATAAACAAATAAATAAAACTAAAATAATACTAAGCACAAACAAATATCTAAAGAACATCTCAAACTTCTTTGGCCTACCCTCTTTTCAGGAGAAAAAGCTTCTTGTACTCAGTGTCAACCAGAAAATCTACCTTCACTAGGAGACCAAACATAGTACCACCCAATCACACCAGTGTCCCTCCACCCAAAACCAACTGTGCAGCTTGCTCTTATACCGGAGGGCAGTACTGCCCACTATGAAAAACACTGATTTAAAGCCTAATACCAGAAATGCAAAATTAAAACACAATGTGTATGTAGTGTTTGTGGTCCCACAAAATGCATCTACATGTTTTCAAATGCTTGCAAATAAAAGCATTTAATTTTTACATTTGTGTGATTACTTACTGGTGGGGAGAAAAGTGAGTTGGAAACTGAGTGAAATTTAAATGAATATATGCATGTCTGAGGTAGAAGGAGATTTTTTAAAAAACACTTAGTTTAAAGGCCAGAAAATCTCGCGCAACACAACCACAGTCATCCTCAAGGCCCAAACTCCACAGGTGGACACAGCCTGATCCCATGGCACGCAGGTGCAAAGTACTCGCGAGGTATCTCAAGGTATACCACAAGCGTGTGGGAGTCAGAGGCGAGGTAAGACAGAGAAGGGAACAGTATACTAATAATTGTCGAAAATGATAATACCAGCCAAGAACTAAGGCTGATTTTGAATATAGGCAAAAAGATACACCTCTAAATGTATATATTGCAATCCACAATGTGCAAAAAAGGGAGAGGGGAAGGAAGAGAGAGAGTAAGAGAGAGAGAGAGAGAGAGAAAGAGAAAAGAGATAAAGAACCTGCCATTGAGGCAGGCTGGGGGGAGGGAGGGGAATCAGGGACATTGGTGGTGGGAAATGGGCACTGGTGGAGGGATGGGTGCTAAACACTGTATGGCTAGAATTCAAATATGAACATCTTTGTAACTGTATATCTCAAGGTGGTATAATAAAATATTAATTTTAAAAAAACAGTTTATCTGTAAGTGACAAGTTTTAAAATCTAGGAATAGGAAAATCTAAGAAATGTATGAAGTAAATCTAGACAGAGACTTCTGGGAGTCAAAGAATATGGGTTCCATTACATACTTTCCTGCACATGCGGAGACACTTAATATCTAAGAGTTAGAATAAACTAAACACAGACAGATACAAAACTTTTTTGCAACTGGGGCTGGAGCGATAGCCCAGCAGGTAGGGCGTTGCCTTGCATGCGGCCAGCCCATGCCGGCCAGGGTTCGATCCCCAGCATCCCATATGGTCCCCCAAGCACTGCCGGAGTAATTCCTGAGTGCAGAGTCAGGAGAAATTCCTGAGCACTGCTGGATGTGACCCAAAAAAAAAAGCAAAAAAAAAAAAAAAAAGAAGCTTTTTGCAACACATGAAAGTGAAGACAATCTGACAGGGAGCCAACAGACAGCACAAGTAAAAAGCAATCCGAATGTGACTTTCTTCAAAAAATGGTATTGAGAACATTTGTGTATGTGGTAGATGATGGATAAGGGATTCACCAAACTAAGGATTGATCCATTTTTAAAACTTCCAAAGGGAAAACAAGGGGGGAGAACAATGAGAAGTGGAAACAAAGGTGAGCACGTACTGGGAGCTCAGAGTAGGGACCTCTTTAGTGAACTCATACAAGCCCATCACCAGCAAGACAAACCCTGCTTTATGCTTTATCTCTACACACTTCTTACTGATCTGAAACCGAACACTACAGGCAAAGAACCAGCACTTTAAAATTTCAACAACCTCTAGTGCCAGATGACAACTGTTTGCCATGATACGATTAACGCAACACAATTCATCCAGTTATCTGAGAGTCAAAAGAATTTTACCCAATTTTACCAAACAGTTCTCATTTAAACAAATAGAAATGATTATTACATTTTTACACTCACATCTGTGAGAAGAAATACCTAGGAAGTTCCAGGACAAGATATTACTGGGTAAGTTTTCAGGATAAAGAATGCAAAACCACAAATTGACACCCGAACTAGGAAAGCCTTTATGTGAAGACACTCTTTCCTAAAAAAGCTTTTTTTAGGAAAGAGTAAATAAATAAAAAAGCAAATTGAATCAAAATATGTCTCAAAGAATTATAGTGCTAACAGGGCTAGGGATGTAGCTCAGAGATGGAGCGCTTTCTTTGCATGTGTTAGACTCTATACTCAAAACTGAGTTCCACAAAACAGTTTTAGAATTTCTTTTGGGAGAGAGGGGGACTTGGACAATACCCAGAAACACTAGGTGGCTGTTCTGGCTTTGTACTCAGAAATTACTTCTGGTGGTGCTCAGGGGACCATATGGGATGCTGGGGATAGAAACTGGTCAGCCACATGCATGGCAAACACTATACCCATGGTACTATCACTATCACGGCAAACCTGGCAAAGCTGCTCGTGTCGTTATTTGATATGCCAAATACCAGTAACATTTATATTAGGTCATTCCCATGACCTAATATAATGGTTTGAGGCTCCTTATGTTCCTGGAGCAAGCAGATGCCTTTGGGTTCTACTAGCATGATACAGGACATATGGAGATATTACTGGTGCCCGCTCTACCAAATAGGTGATGAACAGGATGATAGTGATAGTGATAGTGACTATCACTCCATTTCTAAAACCAAATTAAAAGATAAAATCAGAAAACAAAAACACCTCAAAATCAAATGGATATGGAGAGAACTTCACCGGCAAGGGAAATAAGCACTAGAACAAACATGGAACTACAAGGCTTCTAAACAGCAACAACAAAAACCACCACCACAAGAACAAAACTGAAATCTAGCCACAGGAAAGGTATTTGTACACCATACAAATGGGCATATGACAAGGAACTGATATTCAAGATACATAAAGAACTCATACAACCTACTAACACATGGCAAGCAATGCACAAGGAGCAAAAGACCTTAACAAGTAGTCTCCAGAAAAATATACTGAAAGTATCCATCATCACTCATTATGGAAACATAAATCAAACAGTAATGATCACCTTTGAATGATGAGAATGGTCTGTATCAAAAATACTGAAAACAGCCAGAGAGACAGCACTGCAGTCTCTCTGGATTTGATCCTCAGTACCACATTTATGGTTCTCTGAGTCCTGCAAGGAATGATTCCTGAGCACAGAGTCAGGAGTAAGCCCTGAGCACTAACAGGTGCGGCCACAAAAAAAAACAAAAAATAAACTGGAAACAATACGTGAGGGTGAAATAGAAAAGCGATGTTCGACAATATGGATTAGCAGAATATAAAGAGCTATGAAAATGGTTTAGTGAATTCTTTAAAAAATAAAAAATTGGAATACCGTTTGATTCAGTGATACCATTCCTAGGTATTTATCTTATTTCATCATGCAAACATTCTCACTGCATAATCATAGTACCTCATTTTTTCAGCAAAAAATCTGATTTACAGGGAAGAAAAAGACATTAAGGGCATCCGGATAGGAAAGGAAGAAGCCAAGTTGTCACTATTTGCAGATGACATGGTATTATACCTGGAAAACCCGAAACTCTCTACCAAGAGGCTCCTAGAAATAATACATTCCTACAGTAGAGTGGCAGGGTACAAAATCCATACCCAAAAGTCAATGGCCTTCCTATATGCAAACAGCGAAAGAGAAGAAAGGGACATTAAAGAAACTATCACGCGTTCACAATTGCGCCACAGAAAATCAAATAGTTTGACAAAGAATGTAAAGGATATCTACAAAGAAAACTATAAAAACGTTACTTCAGGAAATAAAAGAAGACTTGAGGAAATGGAGATACATTCCTTGCTCATGGATTGGAAGGATTAACATTATCAAAATGGTAATACTCCCTAGAGCTTTATACAGATTCAATGCGGTCCCTATAAAGATACCCATGGTGTTCTTCAAAGAAATTGAACAAACACTCCTGAAATTTGTATGGAATAATAAACCCCCACGAATAGCTAAAGCAATCCTTGGGAAAAAGAAGATGGGAGGTATCACTTTCCCCAAACTCAAGCTCTACTACAGAGCAGTTGTAATTAAGACAGTGTGGTGTTGGTATAGAGACAGACCCGTAGACCTATGGAATAGAACTGAATATCCTGAAACACCCTCTCAAATATATAACCACTTAATTTTCGATAAAAGAGCAAAAAATATTAAGTGGAGCAAAGAAAGCCTCTTCAACAAATGGTGCTGGGAAAACTGGGCAGCTACGTGTAAAAATGAACTTAGACCTCCTTTTAACGCCATGCACAAAAGTCAGATCAAAATGGATTCTAGATCTCAACATCAGACTTGAATCTATAAGGTTCATCGAAGAAAATATAGAAGAAACACTCTACGACATCGAAACGAAAAGTATCTTTAAAGACGACACACCACTGACCAAGCAAATGGAAGCAAAGATAAACAAATGGGATTATATAAAATTGAAAAGCTTCTGCACCTCAAAAGAAATGGTGACCAAGATACAAAGACAATCCACAGAGTGGGAAAGGATATTCACCCAATACCCGTCTGACAAGGGTTAATATCCAGGATATATCAGGCACTGGTAGCCCCTTCACAAGAAAAAAAACAGCCAACCCCATCAAAAAATGGGGAGAAGAAATGAACAGAAGCTTCCAAAAAAGAAATTCAAATGGCCAAAAGGCATATGAAAAAGTGCTCTTCATCTTTAATCATCAGTGAGATGCAAATCAAAACAACAATGAGGTACCATCTCACACCACAGAGACTGGCACATATCCAAAATGCAAGAACAACCAGTGCTGGCGTGGATGTGGGGAAAAAGGGACTCTCATCCACTGTTGGTGGGAGTGCCGACTGGTCCAGCCCTTTTGGAAAAAAATATGGGCATTCCTCTGAAAACTAGACATTGAGCTCCCATTTGGTCCAGCAATAGCACTCCTGGGAATATACCCGAGAGACCGAAAAACACATAGCAGAAACACTATCTGTACTTCTTTATTCATCTCTGCGCTATTCACTATAGCTAGAATCTGGAAACAACCTAAATGCCCGAGAACAGAGGACTGGCTAAAGAAACTGTGGTTCATCAACACTATGGAATACTATGCGGCTATCAGAAAAGATGAAATTATGAAATTTACCTGCAAATGGATGGACATGGAGACTATCATGCTGAGTGAAATTAGTCAGAAGGAAAAGGACAGATATAGAATGACTGCATTCATTCATAGGATATAAATAGATACCAGTGTTTTACTAAATGTGGGAAATGGTAATGGCAGATTAAGACTCACCATTGAATATACACAAAGAGACTTAAGTGATAAACTCTAAATATCTGCAGGGCTAGCCACAATGTGTAAAATAAGAGGGAGAGGAGAGAGACAGAGAGAGAGAGAGAGAGAAAGAGAGGAAACAGGGCTCCCTGCTGTTGAGGCAGCCTGGGGGTGGGTGGGAGGGGTGGGGTACATTGGTGTTGGAAATGGGGCAATGGTGGAGGGATGGGTGCTGGAATACTGTATTACCAAGAACCAATTGTGAACACCTTTGTATGTCTCATGGTGGTATAATAAAATTTTTTTTTAAAAATCTGATTTATAATTTTCCATGATGTAATCGTCTCATGGTATTACTGTTCCCAAGCTGCTCATACTGACCAGTGGCACATTTGTCTTCTAGAGCACTGTGAGCCATTAACATAGAATTCTCAATACCCTGCATGCACTGTCAGTGGACTGTCTAAAGCCAACGTGAGTAGTTTATGTAGTCCTGTCACTCAAACCAAAGCAACAGCATAAGGCAAGAGGGTGACACACAGGCCAGAGAAGTGACAGGCTAAGACTCTTTTTAGCGCCCTCTGGCTAAATCACACTATTTGTCAGTGATAGATTAATGTGCAGAGCGATTTTTTCTGATTATGGGTAAATATAAAAGCAATTCTCCAGGCTTCAAGCTAAAAGTATAAATTTTGATTTTCAATTTTGACATATGAATACTTCCTGCATCCTACTGCACCCAAGTCAGTTTAGTAATAAATTATTTTAAGTAATACAAACACAATTTTTGAAGCTTCACATAATGGTTCTACCATCTGACATAAAGAAAAATTTGAAGCATAAAATCTGTGATTACATAGTGAATGTACTATCCAAAGGACATGAAAACACTAGTTCAAAATCATTTTCACCTCTATGATGACAGTAGCATTATTCATAATAGGCAAAATATGAAGTTAACCTAAATACTTATCAACAGATATCTGGAAAATGAAACCACAGTAAACAAACGAAGTGTATTTAATTTAAAGAATAGACCCTCCCATTGAAAGTGATGGAAGAGAAAGTACAAGGGCTAAGGTGCTTATTTTAGTAGCAGTCACCCCGGCTTCAATCCCCAACACCACACACCTACGGTCCCCAGAGCACAGAATCAGGAATAGCCCCTGAGCACCACCAAGTATGGTGCTAAAGTAACACATCTTCCCCCTCCAGACAAAAAACATGAAATTTTAACAGTAGTAACAAAAAGACATAACTTTTTTTTCTTTTTTGGGGTCACACTCATCAATGCTCAAGGGTTACTCCTGGCTCTGCACTCAGGAATTACTCCTGGTGGTGCTCAGGGACCATATGGGATGCCGTGGATCAAACCTGAGTTGACAGCATGCAAGGGAAACCCCTACCCACTGTACTACTCAGGCCCCCAAAAAGGAACAGAATTTGATGTGATTGTGTGAATTAAAAGAAAATTAAATTGAGAGGTCCCTCAGTTACAGATGAAATATAAAGCAGGTAAACTGACAAAAGAAATTAAGGCCTAGACTCATGAAACTAAGGTATTTATTAATTAAAAAAAAGGAGAGGTGATTAGGAGGAAAAAGTAGAGCTGGTTTTTCAGTAGTGGATGCACTGGGATTTAGGTTGTAGTTGTGAATCCTCTGCAGACACAGAGGTGTTGGGCCACACTTGAAATTCTATAATATTGTAAGCTAATAAAAAATAAGAAGAGAAGATTAAGATTTTTACAATATAACTCAGTGGTACAGTATATGCTTCACATGTATTAGGCTCTGGGTTAAAAACCTTACACACAAAAATAAAATAAAAATGACAAGTGATATGTATAAATTGTATACAATGTGACCAGAGTTTATATCTTACATTATTCATATACCTTTATTTTACAACACTATCTCTACAGTCATTCATTGCCTCTGATTGCTCATGAGTTATGTTTAGTTTTTCCTTTTGATAAATTGGTAAGGATTCTTTTCTCCCTGAATTTTCTCATTTCAGTCTCTATTTAGTTACCCACAATTCGTTTTCCTATCTTTTTACCCATCCCATCCTCATATTTGGAAGAAATTACATTTTAGTGGAAGGTGAAATTTAAAATATGGTACTCTTCCAATAATAACTGATATGATTCTGTTGTAATATAATTAAAAGGTTATCTGTATTTCCAGGGGTGATTAGATATTTATAAAATACGTACAACTTTAAAAAATTAAGACAAAATTTGCTTAACTATAAAATGATACGATAGGATAGGGGAATTTTAAGAAGTTTACAGCTTTTAAGAATGGCAACATAGTAAAAGATCTTGACTTATCTGTAATTTTCTTGCCTCCTATCATTAATCTGACTTAATCGATTTAAATGTGAATAAACAAACATACTACATTTATAACAGGTAAGTGTCAAATTAGGAAACAGCAAAAATGGAAAACTTCTCACCCTTTTCTGTCAGAAGATACCACCTAATTCTTCTGTAATTTAAAAATCAAGTTATACTTATATCGTATTTCTGTGCCAAAAATGGTTAACAATTATAGACCTCATTTCCATGACCTGAACAAATGGCTTGAGGCTCTGGTTCCTGGAGTGAGCAGATACCCTAGGGCTACACCAGCAGGAAACAGGATGTATGGAGATGTTACTAGTGCCCACTCGACCAAATCCATGAACAATGGGAAGCAAGTGATACAAGTGATACTTATTAAAATTGAAAATTCTCTTACAAATCAACATCTCGGCAATTTATGCTAGACATTGATTTCAAACAAAGCAAATTCCCTTCCAACTCAACATACACCCATGCGAATGGCTAATAAATCTAGTAGTAAAAACCTCATGGAACAGATTTAACATAGAAAAAAAGTTTGTTTACTTAAAAAACTATCACCATATATTGCCCATATATTCACCAGATAAAATAATTTTAAAGCATATACTTCTATCTTATTCAAATACTAAATAAAAGCTGCTCCCTCCCTGTTATAGCAGCTTTCAGAATGCCTATCTAAATTTATATATCCCATAAATTTAACACAATCCCGATGTCTCCACACATTTAGGCACCATCATTTGCAGTCCTGATAGTGACAGGGTCTGATGCATATATTCTGACACCACGCCCTCACCAAGTGTCTACTTCCCTCCTCCTCTGCCTCAGAGGCCCCCAAGTGTGGTTAAGCAAGTACACATACATATTTCTCGACTGAGAAATGTGATTAATACATAATCAATTTCCTAACTATCCTTGAGCAAATATTTTGAATATGTGTACAAAATAAATAATTACAAATGCTTCTCAACAGTTCTATCGTATTTTGATTTTGATGTGTTCAATTCTCTGCAGAATGATTTTTGTTCTAAAATAACAGGCTACAAGGCTCTACAAAAGTCTGACATTTCCCAGTGAGCTACATAACAGTCATCCTTGAGACTGAGTATTTCTGGGTTTCTTTTTTTTCCATTAATATTCATTTAAAACATGTATTAAAGTAGTCCTGCTGCTATATTTAACAGGGTAATTTGTAACTTGGTTTTTTATATCATTCCATACAGTAAATAAACATAAATGTAACTCATGGGGCAAGACACTTCATAAAATACAATCATGCTAGGTAACAACAATGCACTGAATGATTTAGTTGTAGCTACTGATTCTTGTATCTCATGTCACTAAGTAGGTGTATTTACTACAAAGTAAGCATCTAGATAATTTACACTGGGGCAATTTCAATATATAATTATTATAAGAGGAAAAATTTTAAAAAATGACTATTTAAGCACCTGATAAAATTGTTTCAGATGGTTTAAACATTTCAGGTAAGTTTGAAATATCATTTTTCTAATAAATGTCACATAATATTTATCCAAGAAAGCACATTATAGATGATTTACAGGACATAGAGTTTCTCCTCAGTGGATCTACAGACAAAGCTAGATAGCAAAACAGCGAATATTTTAAGCCTTTTTGTAAAGTTAAAATATTAATATTCTTGATAGTGTAAAGAGAGCAAACCTTATTTTCACTGAAAACATACACCAAGTTTTGTGTTAATATATTGTATGGTTCATCATTTTTATTCATTTAATCTAATTTCCCAATACTATAAAACAATGTTAACAGGTGGTAAATAGTATTAATGATCCTGATTCTAAAACTCACACAGAATGTGCTCTGCATGAAGACAGAGTGCTTTAAAACCCAACATGTAAAAACTATCCTACTTGGTCAAATCAAAATAACTAAGCAACAAAACAGTGGGGCGGTAGGGGAAGAGGGACATGCTGAAGAGATAGTAAAGTGGGTAAAGAGCTTGCTTGCACGTAACTGACCAGGATTCTATTCCCAGGACCACTTGTGGTCCCCCAAGGCCTAGTCGGGAGTAAGTCTAAGTGTAGCTAGGAATGCCTCACCCCCATCCCCCATCGAAAAACAACAACAACCAAAATTTCTCCTCTGGCTGGGGCTGGAGAGGTTGCATAGTGTTGAAGCAGGTTAACCCAGGTTTGACTCCAGCATCACATATAAGTTTCCATTTAAAGAGCCTCAAATGCCTAAAGAACCTTGCTTTACAGTTAAACTTGGCATTTGCTGCTAATAGCATACTCCATGAAAAACAGCTGAAGGTTTTCCTTCTTAGGGGAAGAGTATCTCCTTCCTAGTTCTAATGAATTTAATGCAGCATAAGACAGATTAACAAAAGCAGTCAAATTAGAAAGGAAAAGTTAAAATTGTCTATTGCAGACAAACTGTCTAGACAGAAAATCCTAGTTTACCAAATGTATTAGATATAGTACATTTAGTAATATTACAAGGTTCTTAAGTTCATATTTTTAAAATATATTTTATATAATTAGATATTCTGGTATTCAGAACACTAGTATCCATACTGAATACCAGCCATTCCAATGCTAGTATTTAAATTCAGTAATATACTTAGAGGTATGTAACTAAAAAAGCATTTAAGAACTATATACTGATAACTAAGGTGAGAAAATTAAACAAGAACCAAAAAGATATATCACATTCACAATCAAAATATCCAAAATAGAAATTTATTTTCTGAAAGTAATCTATAAAACTGATGAAATCCCAGTCAAACCCCAAAAGCCTTTTACAAAAAGATGGCAAGCTAAGTATCAAAAGTATGCACAAAATAGGGAGTTTCTAATATAACCAAAGCAATTTTTAGGTATCAGAGTTAACAGCATTATATACTTTAAAATCTTAAACTATATTGCAGTAACAACCAAGAAAGTGTCATACCAATGTGAAGACAATTTGGAACAAAAAAACATCCAAAGTATGTGTTCATATGGCTTTCAATATGCCAAATCAATTCAAGAAAGAAATAAATATCTTCCACCATGGTACTGGAATAATTTCCTACTTACATTAAATTAAATCTATTTATACTATATTTTAAAATAATACAAAATACAGAGATCTCAGAGATCTAAATATAAAATTATAAATTCCTAGAACAAAAAATAATTTAAGTGAGACTATTTCAAAGAAATTTTAATTAAATTATCTAGTCTAATCAAAATTAGACTTCTGTGCTAAGGGCACTTAGAAAATAAAAGTTTAGGTCTGGAATCAAGAAGTATGGAGACTTTTCAAAACAATTCTGATAAGAGATTTGTATACTGAATATATAAATATACACTAAAGTTAATAGGAAGGACTATAAAATAGAAAAAATAAAATAATTTATCAAAATTATTTTGATAATTAGGTAAATGGGTTGGATACTTTACAAAAGAATATATGCAAATGACCCATAAGCATATGAAAAGATGTTAAAAATCATTAGTCACTTTAAGGAAATATAAATTAAAACTACAGTGAATTACCACTCTATTTTTACTAGAGTAGCTAAAAGTCCTGTCAAAAGCCTGTATTGCAAAGTACACAGTTTCTGACACACTTAATCAGTGCCAATAAAAATTGTACAGTTTGGAAAACAGTTTGGCAAGTACATCTACATATACAGTAGACGCTTTACAGGTAACTCAACAATCTCCCTCCTATTCATTCCTGAGGGAAATAAAGGCATATGTCTATAGACATACGTGTGATAAATAGATATGACAGCTTTGTTCATATCAGCCAAACCAGAAGCAACTCAAATAACCCTTGACTAGTAAACAGTGTAAGTGGATATATGAATCAGCAATGAGTGAAAAACAAAAATATCTGCACAATGTGTGTACATTTTTTGGTAATTCGGTCCCCATAACAAAAAACTCCAAGGATGGGATATCCCCAGGTAAGAGAGTTCAGATATTAGACCGCAAAGGGCTTGCATGTGTGAGCCCATAATGGATAGAATAAAGTACAGGAAAGAAAAAGGTAAAAAATGCATGCCTCTGCAGAAATGTGCCAGGTAAGTATAGAACAAAACTACTTAGGGCCCTTTATATGTAGGCACAATATGGGCAAAAATAAAGAATTCTGTCAGAACTTTAGTTTAAAGAGGCCTTTTGATAGGCATACAAAATACCCCAGACTTGATCTTCATGTCCGCTGAATGCTCATGTGCTAACAGCCCTTAATGTCTCTGTCAACAAAAGCTAACCAGTGGGAATCCTGGGGAAGTTGTAGGGGAGCAATACAGTACTGTAAATATGGCCAGCCCAGGTCACCTAAAGCTTGATTGGACAGTCCATGCGCTCGTTTGCCTCCTTATGTTTGTCTCTGCTGGATAGGGGCCAAAGGTGTCAGTCTGACTGGCTTTACACATACAGTATAATCTAAAAGAAGCCAAGTGAAAAAACTATTTTGCATATTATTCAATTTATGTATATTCTAGAAAAATGCAAGACAACAATGACATAAATCATATATGATCATCAGGGAACAGTAAATGGTATGTAGGATAGAATGCAGAGACAGGAATACACATTTGTGGGTGTTAACTATATTTTACCATCTTAACTATGATAGTGATATCAATGTATACATTTGTTATAATTCACTGAATTGGAAAATTCAAATTTATAATATTGTTTATAAACTATACATCAATGAAGCCAATAAAAAATAAAAGCAATCAGATGTCAAAGACACACTGATGAAACACAAGTGATCCATACATAACTGATAATTCACTATCTGGGAAATAGTCACAATTTGTTTGAATTGAATATAAAGAAATGCAAATGATAAAAGTAAAACTGGGATATTTTTTATATAATTTATATAATTCCAATGCCTTGTTCCACTTTCTGTTGCAAAAAAAGGCTCTGAAGACGTAAGAACCAACCTGCTAAAGTATTTCTATAAGATGCTTCATTAAAAACTGTATTTTTTTAAATAATGACAACACGTGAGTCACTCTTTTCTAAGGGGCATCTTCTCCACGACCACTGTTAATTTAAAATCTCTACACTATACATCAGAGTTTCATATTATAGGTGTCATATCAGCATTTAATTTTATTTAGTTTTGGGGTGTCACACCTGGTGGTGCTCAGGGCTTACTCCAAACTCCGAGCTCAGGGATCACTCCTGGTGGATTTGGTGGGTGGGGAAATCATATGGAGGAGAGCCAGATGAAACCCAGGCTGGCCAAGTTCAAGGAAAGCACACCCACTGTACTGTCCAGCTCTGGTATGCTATCATTTTAGTACCACACTTCTGACAACCTCAGCCTGTTCTAAAATTTATCTCCTGGATAAAAATAATATTTATGATTTTTAATCCATATGTATTTTTATTTTTACAAATTACATTTTTTGTGAAACGAGAAAGTTTTATTGAAACTTACTTAGAAAGTTATTTAGAAACTTATTTAAATATTTATCTAGATATTTATCTAGAAAGATTTTCTCAATAGAGAAAATGGGTACCTCCAATGTAGAGACAGGCAGGCAATGAAACAGACAAGCTAGTAAGATTGTGTTCAGGGGAGAACGCTGGATTGAAGAGCAAGACCACATTTAAATGTTCTTAAAAGAAAAATACAAAATCAAAGTTATTATTACATGTCCTACCAGGTATGAGAAGGCAAACACACCAGATACTTTTATTCGCAAATGTTATTATGTACCAAAATCAAGAGAAATGATAGGCAGTAAGATTGTTATGAAAAAAGAAAAAGAATGAAATATGAGACTTAAGTCTTTCTGTACAGCAAGTCTGCAAAAGATGAATGAGCTAACACTCACATAGATATGACTATTTGAACATTTTCAACAGCTCGAGTAGAGACTTCTTACTTGAATTGGAAGATTACAGAGAAATACAAGATGAGATTGAAAGAAGAATCATATTTCCAGAAATATTTATTGAGTACCTATTATATGCCAGGCACAGAACAGAAATGGAGCTATTCGGACATAAATTCTGATTTAGGAATTGGTCATTTAACTGTTACCACTCAAAGTTCTACAGAACTCAGAGTTATTTCATATACATAATATCAAACCATCTCCACAATAAACGACTTTACAGACTGGGTTAACAAAGGTTTAGAAAGCACACTTATGTAAAGTACATCTTTTGTATAAAGTATACGATCCTAGGGGCCGGAATGATAGCACAGTGGGTAGGGCATTTGCCTTGCATGCAACAAACCCAGGTTCAATCCCGGCATCCCATATGGTCCCCAAGCACAGCCAGGAGTAACTCCTGAGCAAAGAGCCAGGAGTAACCCCTGAGCATCGCCGGATGTGACCCAAAAAGCAAAACAAAAAAAAAAAAGTATATGATCCTAAAACATGAAAGAAAAAAAAAATCTTCCTACTCCCAGCACAGTGCTCTTTTCTTAAGCCAATCTCTCCATGCCAGTTAGCTCCTTTTCTTTACAAAAGCAATTGTTTTATTCAGAAAGCAATGCTTCCATCAAACATATATAACCAAATTATATGGGTTGAATTAAAAAGCAAGGGAACATTTCAGTACTCTATTACAGAACTCCAAGAGGGAACTAGCTATCAAAGTTATTGTCTTCAAGAATGTACAAAAGACCTTAAATTGGTGTTTTATTTGAAACTGCAAAGACACAAAGATAACTAGAAAACTAGTCTAGCCACTTTCAAACCTGAAATCTCAAACAATACATCTATTTTCTTGAAAAAAATCATCTAATTCTTGGTAAAATTTTTCCCAAGTCACTAAAATATTAAGCCAAATTTAAGTGCTGTCCCCTAACATAAAAATAAACCAATTTACTTCCAATGGATACATTATTTATATTAGGAATCATTTATATCTAAAAATATGCTAGTCACCCTAACACCCTACCAATCTTGATTTTTCTGTAATCATCCAGTCCAATGAGTTTATACCCACTTTCTGAAAAATCTCAAAATTAGTTGGTAAAACTAAATTTTACAAAATACAGATTTAATTAAATCTATTGAGTTGAGGCTTTGATTCAGAGGATTGGGTTATTTGCTAATAAAAAAAATAAATGCCTAATCAAGGGTGTACAAGTGAGAAAGTATTTTATAATTTACAAAAGATGAACTCTGCTAGAGTCACTTTCACATTATCCTTAAACGGAATTATATTTTCCAGGGGAGACACAAATTCTTTCTCAGGCAGGGTTATACTCAAAACTTCTTTCATTATTCTAAATAATCTCATTAATTTATGATGTTGATTTAACATTACAGTAATTTCATTAACTGTAAATTGTGATTCAACAGATCTAAACTAGTCTTTAAAAGGAGAACAGAAGCCAGAGCGAGTAAGGCACTTGCCCTACACAGTCAACCTGGCACTGCCTGGCACTGTCATGATTCTCTGAGCACCCCCAAGACAGATTCCTAAACACAGAACCAGGAGGAAGCCCTGAGCACTGCCAGGTCTGGCCCAAAGACCAAATGAATAACTAATTAGAGGTGGTAATAGCGACCAGGAAATAGTACTCAATAGCTAGTAAACACCTAGCATGCACCCTTCCTAGGACTGATTCCAGCACAACACAGACCTCCCAAAGTCTCTGGATAAAGCCTGAAGACCCCCTAAGCACCATCACGTGTGACCCTGTAGACACCCCAGCACCACGGGGGTGGGCCTGATTAGCCCTAGCACCTCCAGACCTCAATAGCAAGGGTATTCTCAGGCCTCAACACTGAGCTGTCAGCATGGTGGACAGAGAATTGCATCGGTGGGGCTTTGGGCCTCTCCAGAACTACTTGAGCAATCCCCAAATCAATTAATAAAAGGGGCAACAAAAGGATTAAAACCAAATAAGTTGAGCCCAAGTAAATCATGCCAACCTGAGTGAAAAGAATTCAATGTTGCTCTTTGCAATGGCCAGCAGAGGCTGCCAATGTACAGGACACATAGGGCTCCGCACTGCCCCACAGAGAAGAGCTGCCACCCGAACAGCATCTTTCTGGTATGGTATAAAACCCAGCTCTCTGGATTCTTCAAAGCACATTATTCGACAATTATCAAGTTTCTACTCAACCATAAATAATGGCCATATAGTAGAAACAATGAAACTACAGAATAATTTGACCACTTTTGAAAGGTAACACTTCCTCTCTTAAGCAAGGAAAAAAGCTAAGTCCCATACACTTTTTTAAAAATTACAAGTTTTACAGACATGTACAAATGGTTATTTTTACTGCAAAGTATAGCCCAATTGAGAGTCCTAAAATTTTCATTTAAAGAAATTTACAGTTACTAAGTACAAATTTGATACTATAACTTGGAAGTATCAATCTTAAATTACAAATATTCAGAAGCTCAAGTGGAAATTCCCATGGTCAGCAGTCAGGTGAGATTCTGTCCGTCTGTGACCTTACCAAAAGCCAAGAACACAGATAGTCAAATATACGGAGAGCCAATTATTTTCTGAAATTCTTTTCCTGAATCTGCTCCACAATTCTGAGATGTATGTAGCTGGCCCCTTTTGTGCTTCACAACACTGCTATTTCTTGTAGAGAGGAACTTTGCTGTCAATCACTGCTCTCTTTTGCCACGCAAATATGTGCTGCAGCTTTCACTTGTCACTCCTATTATATGTAATGTAGGCAGCTTAGCACTAAATCAATTTAAGGAACTGCAGAAGTTAAATACATACATTATTATTATGGTGACAGAGAAGGCAATGAAAGTCTTGCAGCTCCATTTGCTTTCTTTGTTAACGAAAAAAAAGCTAATTATCTGCAGCTGTCAACCATGAAGACCTAGACCTATTTAAGTCAACATTAGTCTTGGACAACTGAAAATATTTCTCATATTTTTGCCCATTTGTTTTCACTTTGGGGGAAAAAATGAAAATTTCATTACAAAATATTAAACATTGTGAAGAACAATATGAAAACAAGATGAAAAAATACAAAACTACGTATTTTATATCCCTTTTCACAGCCATCTCTTTATTTTATTTTATTTTTTTTTCCTTTTTGGGTCACACCCGGCAACGCTCAGGGGTTACTCCTGGCTCTGCACTCAGGAATTACTCCTGGCGGTGCTCGGGAGACCATATGGATGTCGGGGATCAAACCGGGCCGGCCGGGTTGGCCGCGATGCAAGGCAAACGCCCTACCCAATGGGCTATCACTCCGCCCCCAGCTCTTTTTAATGCCATAAAAAAAAAACCTGCAAATTTCTTCTAATATGCATTTCCTACTTGTGTAACCCAAAGTTTAGATTAATGCAAAGCCCTTTCCAAAGAATTCATATTTTAAAAATACAGGTTACAATAATATTCTGTTAGCAGAGCTTCCAAACTTAACTGATCTACTAATTACTTTTCAGGAAATAAATCAGCTCCAGGTAGAAACCTACCCCCTTGCTCAAGTGAACAAGCTGAGCACCCTGGAGCTGTAGCAGAGGCAGTGGGGGAGGGGGGGCTCCAGCACTCAAGGTGCGCTACTGCCCTCTTCGAGAAATAGTTTAAGTTCTATTAAAAAAGAAAATGCTCCCCAAATTGAAATGCTAACGAAACAGTTCATATTGATCACTTGCTTCTATGTTCACACAGTACTCTAGTTAGCCACCTATCTTTTTTCAATCTAGTCCCATTAGAACTGACAAACTGAAAATAACTTGTTTTCTTTTTTCAAATTTAAGGATTGAATATCTGTATACTACCAGGATATCAAAAAAGAACAGATTTGTTGTTGGAAAAAGCAAACCTTATCATCTATATACAGAATTTCTTAACATTATACTCTAACTTGTACTAAAGTAATTTCTGATTATGAATATTAAATATGCTTAGTTGCTGTTTGCAGTGACAAAAAATTATTCTTGTAATTTTCATTAGAAGAGCCATTATAGTATGACTATACTTAATGTTTTAAAATTTCATATTAAAGCACTGCCCTGTACATTGCCATGAATTTTTTTAAAAAAAAACATGTGGACCTAGTATAAAGAGTATTAGTATAGGCAAACGGAATCTTAGAAAATGAGAAATGCTGGGGCCAATACAAGGCTTTCAGTGCTTTCCTTGCAAACAGGCGAAGGGAAGTTGATATCAGGCGCACATATGATTCCCAACCACCACCAGGAGTGATCCCTGAGCACTGCCAGGAAGGGTCTAAACCCACCCTCCCCCAAAAAAGTTTAGAAAAAACAAATGTCAAGATAAAATTATAGTTTTTTAAAATCTTTAAGTCCATATATCCTTTTAAACTAGCCTTAAATGGAAGCCTTTTCTCAATGCATCCACCCACATGCTAGCTATGTGCTCAGGGGCCACTCCTCGCAGTGCTTGGGGACCATATGAGGTGCTAGAAATTCAAATTGGAGCCAGCAGGATGCAAGGCAAGCTCACCATGCCCTATACTATCTCTTCAATCCCCATTGTTTCCTCTTTTACTATAATTTACTGTCAATAAAAAGTTGGCACAATATATCTTTAGAACTTGTTAATTCCTGTTCAATGTAGCTTGCTCTCTAAATCTGAATGTCATTAAGTCTGAGTTATGAAAACATTGTTTATAAGTGCTTATACCTAATATAACTAATGCTTCCAATAAATTTAGTAAAATATTTCTTTAAACCTATCAAAAGATCCCTACCAAGACATTGATCAGAAATAATGCTTATGATTTTTAATTCTAATATTAGAAAACAATTAAAAAAGTGAACAACTTGATAACTATTAAAATTGTAAACTGGTATTCTCCTAGCTTACAATCACTCCAATAGGACAGACAGAAATAGGGCCTTTTTGTCTTTAATTTCTCAGAATCTTTCAACCCAAAAGTACTACCGTAACTGAAGGCAAAAGCGATCTCATTTAGCCAAGTAGCTTCTTGCCCTTTCATTAGGCTCTAATCTAAATTATGGTATAAAGCCATAAGGCGCTGTACTCATGACTGGCTCATGATAAAAGGCAATGACTGGCCATGTGGCCTGATGAAGTCCTAGGACACAGAAGGGTCTTTTTGGGACTTTATCAGTCTTAGCACAGGCAATTTATTTTGAGCCAGAAAAAATAAAACATAATCTTAGGCCATCTGGTTCTGTAACACTCTATATTTGTTTAGAAAGGTCACTGTTGTCAAGATATTGAATGTTATCTCTGGAGTAGACAGGAAGAGAAGCTTTTGAAAGCAGGCCAAGAATACTAAAGCAACAGATAATAAGGTGTAAAGCAGAATTTAAAAGCTTGGACTATTGTGTTAAAAGACCTTAGTTCAAATCCCAGTTCTACCACCTACTACTGAAATGACCATGGGAAAGTAATCAGTTTTCTTAGTCCATCTTTCCGACACGTAAAACTTAGACAAGATACTCCAGAAGGATCTTGAACTATAAAATGATATAACATATCACTGGTTTATAGTTACAATTCAAATTACATAATTATTATTTTCTGTTTAACTTTTCTTGGTTTTCTTTAATTTTTACATGAAACTAAAAATTTTATTTTTATAGACATTTCTTCAGAATGCAAACTGAAATTTAAATACAGACTGACAATATATGGTACACATAAAGTAAACAGTTTAAAGCCTATCACGAAAATATCAGTCTAAAGCATTTAAGCAGTACTTACTTTTTTAAAAATACTTATAGCAGCTATTACTTTATTCGTAAATAGATGTGTTGTTGTGTCACTGAAGAATAAACACAAAGTAGTATAAAATCTGTATTTTAAGAAGTTCAGTGACACTTTTAATAAAGCTTTTTACTAGACAACTGTTACGGTATCCAGATGTGGCATGGAGTATTTTCTTAGCAAAGATAGTTTTTAACAAATATTTCACTATAGTACTATACACTACCTATTACAGCAAAAGGATGATCCAGAATTAATTCAGACCCACTGCTTAAGACTCTGACCCCTTTAGATTGGCAATGTATTAAATATATATAAAAAAATAGAGCCAGTGAGAGACAGTAAATAGTGAGCAAGAAGGTACTTGCCGTGCGCATGCGGCAAACCAAGGTGTTCTATTCTTGGCACCACTTACAATCCCTGGAGCACTGTCAGTAGTGATCCCTGAGCACAGAATAGGGCAGCCCCAGGTGTAGCCCAAAGAACAAAGTATATATAACACACATACAAACCTATGTATTTTAGACATACACTTTAAAGAAGAGCTCAGTTGAAATCTTATTTAGAATGTTACCGCAGAACAATGTTTTCAATTCAGCAAGCAAGATTCCAGACCAATTTGTAACCCATCAACGATGGGCAAATACTTTACTGGCACTTTGGTAGAAATAGACATGATGATGTGCTGAACTGTATCATCCCCACATATGTGGGCTTTCACCAAATCAAAGCAGGCATCATATGCTGGAGCAAGAGCTACTACTGGGTTAGAAAAGAACATTTTATGACTTTTCCATCTTTATTATAAACTGTTATGCCATTTCCTATTTAATATAGCAATATTATTAATAATGATAGGCATACATTGTGGAGGGATGGGTGTTGAAGCACTGAATGACTGAAACTCAATCATGAAAAGTTTTGTAATGGTCTACTGCATGTTGATTCAATAATTTAAAAAAAATGATAGGCACACATCTTCCAAGTGAACTGATCAATAAATTGCTGCTTTGTACATAATACTAACCAAAGAATATGGGAATTAAGAAAACATTTCAAATTCCAGGATCCAGCCAAGATGATGACCTACATGGCAAAAGAGTCTGATTCTGACTTGAAGTCAATAAAGAGAACAAGATTGTAAAAACTGATATTATACAGAAGAACATATATATCAACTTGTCTTGACCAGTCTTTAATAATCAACTATCTATATCAATTCACATTCTACTTCCACACCATTTTAACAGATTCAGTGGCACACTGCAAACTCAGTATGTAGAATTCATTCTAAAGTCTTCTTCATGGTTCTGTTCTCACTGTTGAATAGTATGCTTTCAGAACTAGTGTTCACTGTATCATTGTCTTCCTGTTCATCATTGATTTGCTGGAGCGGGCACCAGTAACATCTCCATATGTCCTATCTCATGCTAGTAGAGCCCAAGGGGCATCTGCTTGCTCCAGGACTAGTGTTATTTGTTATAAAAAATGTCATTAATGGAGTTTATATTATAATAATTAGTTAATAATTAGTTAACTTAATATATATATATATATTTTTTTTTTGCTTTTTGGGTCACACCCAGTAATGCTCAGGGGTTACTCCTGGCTCTGCACTCAGGAATTACTCCTGGCGTTGCTCAGGGGACCATATGGGATGCCGGGGATCGAACCCGGGCCTGCATGGGCCGGCCAAGGGCAGGGCAAACACCCTACCCGCTGGGCTATCGCTCCGGCCCCCCTAAGCAATATATTAAAAGCCGACTAATAGTATCTTAATTTGGGGATGGGGGGTGATGCAAAAAGATAAAAGCAAGAAAAGATAAGGAGAAACTGAAATCCTAGTGCACCATTAATGGAAGCGTAAAATGGTGCAATCATTTTAAAAAATAGAATTACTATATATCCTAGTAACCCCACATTAGGGAACAGCATCAAAAACAGAACCAAAAAAGGGATCTTAACAGGTTAAGAAGATAACTCAAAGAGCTTTGCACGCAAAGAGCTCTGGGCTTGATCATCATCGCCAGATGGTCCCCAGAGCAGCGTAAGAAATGGCCCCTGAGCACTGCAAGTACGGTCCCCTAAAAAGAAAACAAAACAAGATTTCAATGGCTTGAACACCTATGTTGCCTGCAACATTAATCACAGTAGCCAAGACATGGAGTCAACCTAAGTGCACGTAAACAGGTAACTAAATAAAATGTGGTATGTGTACAGAGTGGAATATTCTTCAGTTTCCTCAACTACAATGAACACAAATGAAACACTAATGCTGACTGGAACACAATCACACACCAAATTTCAATTCTCATAAATAAATGAACCTGAGTTCAATAACGAAAGAAATAGCATATGCCAAAAAATGGATAAACCTTGAAAACTAAGTAAAATAACATAGTCACAGATGGTGAAATACAGCGTGATTCCATTTATAGGAGATATCTAAAACAACCAGACTCTAGAACCAGAAAGTGGAGTTATTCTTCAATGGGAACCGAACTTCAGTTTTGTAAGATAAAAATGTTCTAAACATGTTACACAACAGTGTACACAGCTCACATTACTGTACTATACACTTCAAAATCGTTAACATGGCTTAAAAACAAGGAATGAAAATGTCTTGAGAATTGTGAAAGGTAATAGAAAAAGTATTGAAAAAATTCAGTAACTTCTGCTTATCACAGTAGCCTTGCAATAGTAAACTTATTTTAGCACTTTAATCTCTAAACATTAATTTATGTAAGATTCAAATAATCTCTTACTTAAATTCGTTATTTATTATGGAAATAGGTATGCCATATCAGAATCATTTGGAGTTCTTTTAAAACATTTCTTATTCTCACCCAGAGAGATGCTCCCAGTTGAGTGAGCCATCATTACTGATGCAACTGTGCTATATTCTTCAACAGTGCTGGGACTGAAAACAGATTGAGAATTTCATTTTTTAAATAATAGTTTAAATAAGCAGTAAAATAAAAACTAATCACTTTTCCTATAATTAGGAACTTACATATATTGTTTGATATAATTAAACTTTTTCACACCATATAGCTAAACACAGGTTTTTATTTTCTGAAAGCATATGAACTACATTATGTGAGGGCTCTAAACCGCTTGGAGCGATCCCTGCTGTAAACTCACATCTCCACAGGGCTGGGGGCCCCATAGACACAGAAGCAACAATATGGAAAATCTGGAAAGAAATAAATAGCTCTGAAGGCTCATCAACAGACTGCCCAGAATGTTTCTCTTTTGGGCCTTGCCTTTGTGCATCTATTGACAAATGCCATTTTCCCATCATTGCCCCCTGTTCTCCAAATTCCTTTGCACATCTTTCTTACATTTAGAGGAAGGTTAAATTTTTTTCTACAAAAAAAAAAATTAACAGAAAAACCGTGTCTCTCATTTCCATATATCGCTGTTCCATCTCCAAGAAAACAAAGCTGCCATTTAAGAACCCTAGGTTCTGGGGCTGGAGACACAGGATGGTGGGTAAGGCATATGCGTTGCACCCAGCCACCCCCGTGCCTGATCCGGGATTGCACGTGGTCCCTTAAGCCCCACAAGGAATGACCCCAGAGTGCTGGAGCCAGGAGTATGTCCTGAGCATAGTCAGATGTGACCCAAAAACAGAACAACCAACTATGCAGTTAATGGAATTGTTTCACACAGATTTCACTTGTTCTTACACCACATGCAGAAGGATTAGTTCAACAGCTCCACTACTATAGAATAACAACTTTTTAAAAAGTTACAAAATGTAGGGGCCGGAGCGATAGCCCAGCGGGTAGGGCGTTTGCCTTGCACGAGGCCACCCTGTGGCACGTGTTCGATCCCTGGCATCCCATATGGTCCCCCGAGCACCGCCAGGAGTGATTCCTGAGTGCAGAGCCAGGAGAAACCCCTGAGCATCGCCGGGTGTGACCCAAAAAAAAAAAAAAAAAAAAAGTCTATGTAACAGCTTGAAAAACACGAAACACGGGCCCCAAACAGTATTGGCAAATGACAGTATAGGAAAACTAGCCATGCAGATATCTGTGAACTAACAGTCTGTTTGGTAACAATACCTTAAAAAAATGTGCCTTGGGGGCGGAGCGATAGCCCAGCGGGTATGGCGTTTGCCTTGCACGCGGCCGCCTGTGCCGGCCTGGGTTCAATCCCGGCATCCCATATGCCCTCCCCCAGCACCGCCAGGTGTAATTCCTGAGTGCAGAGCCAAGGAGAAACCCCTGAGCATTGCCAGGTGTGACCCAAAAAAGCAAAAAATAAATAAATAAATAAAAATAAAGTAATGAAAAATAAAGCTGGAATGAGATTTAAAAAAAAAATATATATATATGCCTTAATTAAAAACTTACATAACAATACGGCAATTGAAGATTATAAGCTCTATTCCCTGAGGGTATATCTAAACTCACAAAGTCCCATTTTTCTCAATTCTTGGCCTCTTTGGGTTAAATCAAACATTTCTAGTATGTCAATTTCATCCCTTTGCTTGTTTCTTTCACTGTATTTTTCAGTTATTTTCTTAATGGCTGTTCTGGAAATTGTAATTAATGTTTTAACTTCAAATGTTCGAGCCTGAATAAAGTATAACTTAATTTCAATAATATGTAAAACTTTCTTCCAATATACCTGCTTCTTTCCCATATGTTCTTATCAGTATCAAACAAACCACATCTTTGTTATAAGCCCATCAACACAGTTTCATGGCTATTTCTTTCTGTAGTTGGATTTTAAAATGAAGGAATAGTTACTCAATGCACTTACATAAATATATTTAATACCTTCACCACTACTCAGTATTTCTTCATATGGATTTAAATTTCATGAATTTGCTATTAACTTAAGATTACTTAAGTTTCTAACAGCAAAATTGCTACCTAAAATGTTGTTTTTTGTTTTTATATGTCTTAAATCTCTCTATCTTTGCTAAGTTCTTGGCTAAATTAGAATTTCTAGCTGCCAGTCTTGCTCTTTTTTAAGACTACAGAAAATATTTTTTACCCTCCATAATTTCTGATAAGAAGTCAGCTTCTAATCTTATTTAGAATACCTTTTAGATGGAAAGTTATTTTCCTCTTGCTGCTTCAGAATGTGTTTTTCTGATTCGTGGAAATTTGATTATGATGTGTCTCAGGTAAGTCACTATGGGTATATTCTATCTAGAATATGGTGTTTTTTAAATGTTTAGACTAATTTTCACCAAGTTTGGAAAGTTTCTTACATTGTTTCTTTAAATATTCTACTTTTTTTTCTGTCTTTTGGGACTTCCATTATGTTACTATACTTGATAGTGTCCCACTTTCAACTCCATAATTCCTATATGGTTCTTTAAAAAAGTATTTGTTTTTACTGAGTTATCTCTGATGAGGCAATATTCTCACACTTTAGTTGACTTAATAATCTATTATTATGTCCAAATCTGGGCTTGTTACCTAGACATTTTTCTGTTACCGGTGGTAGTTGTTTTGCTTTATTTCTGTATATGTGGTATATTTTCCTATTTATTTATATATATTTTTATTGAAAACCTTTTTAGATGTTTCACAACCCATCAGAATCCCCCATACCTAACCTAACCAAGTGTTTTTTTAAGCCCAATGACATTATTATTTTCTTAATCTCATTATTTGCTTAGAATTTTATGGAAATGTAGTTATTACATATTACAAAAGATTATACTCACTGAATGTAGTGTGTATCCACTTAATCCTCTAGATTTTTTTTCTCTTTTTTGGGGGGGCTTTCCTTAATAGTGATAAGAGAACCTAGGGTTCAATCCAGGAGATTCTCGGCCAACCTGGCCAGCAGAACAACGAAAAGGCCCACAGTTGCAGCGCAGCCCAGGCTCCGTGTGTCGGAAACCATCAGAGCCACCCCCAGTGGAAGTAAAGGCTATACTAGCAAGGTCTGGGGCGCTAAGTGATGTCCAAGGCAGGACCAGATGCAAGGCATGTGCCCAAGATCTGTGCCATTTCCCTGGTCCCTCTTGAGATTTGTTTTTAATGTTTTTATTTTTAAACCTTTTTTTTTGAGAGTCATATCCAAATCCATAAAATTTAGTGATCAGTAATGTGGCAAGAGACTTCCTTAAGTGCCCTGCCTGTACGTCATTCACCCTTGTCAAGGGATATTTATGAACTATCCATCACACCTTTTACGAAACAGTGCTAAGTCTTTCATTACAGGATCTCAGAATCATCTCCTTCTTTTGATCTTTCCTGGACATGTGGCACAGCCTTGCATATCATGTCGTCTTAATAGATACCTGGGAATATGTTAGCGCTTTTCTAAGTTCCTATATGGCTAGCTAAAGCTCCAGGATTTCCTTTTAAATTTCTGGCCAGGCTTTCTTTACCCAACTGAGATCACAGCCTTAAGCAGTGGAGATGCTGCCAACAGTTGCTGTTGTTTTCAGCAAAGCCCTGGGGGGTAGAATTTTTTTTCCCTCAACTGAGCTCAGCTCTGAGTCAAATCAAATAGCCAACCACTCAGAGAATAACATTTTCCAACGGAGCTGCAAGTTTAGAAAAAAAAAAATATCCCTTTGTATTCTGAGCTCGTGCTCTTCATGGATGTGCAAAAGTGGTCAGCTCATCGGCACCACATAAAATGCAGTCAGGTTTTACACTGCTATGCTGGGGAATAGTTACTAGTTCGTCACTGCCCCCACTGTCTTCCCAGAGTGCAGTCATTTTATCAGAGACAATTTTGTGTTCACTCTCTAGTTTTGGCTAATTTCCAGAATTCTGAAAGAGCTGATGACTGTAGTTGTCTAGTTGAAGTTTTGCTTGAGGAGAAAAAGGACACTAAGGCCCTAATTCCGGCATAGAAGCAAATTAAACAAATAATAAATTTAAGAAAACAGTTTATCTAGAAAACAATTGCTAGAAATTTTTAGTGAGGTTTATTGCTTTCATACGTGGCCCTGGTTGGTGGGGGAGGAGGGTGGCGTTGAGGCTATGCTGGGTATCAGACTCAAAGACTAAAACATGTGAAGAACATCAAGTCCCTCGCATGATAAATTTTCAATCAAGGTATGCATAATAGAAACTTGGGAAAGTATATTTAGTATAATGTTTAAAATTAAACAAACAAAACACAACCCTGACCGGTGAGAGGGACAGCTACATGAGCAATTTCACTGCATTATAATTTGCAGTTACTACATCAACAGCCAAACATATAAGGTGAGTCTGACATCAGTTAGATCCTCTCTACTCCAAAAGGCCGCCCAATTCTTACTGAGGTAAGAGGAACAAATTCAAGGATGGCAGAAAGCGCTGTCTCATCTTTTTTCTTACTTGACTAGCCTAGGCCAAATCCAGTTCAACTCTGACAGGGATAAAGAGAGTCACAGAAGACTGGGAGTGGAAAAAAAATCAACAGAGAAATCAAAGAACTGAATTTAGAAAGCAACCTTCTCTCTAGAGATTTCTCTGGAGATTCGGTAGGGATAAACTGCATTTGTCTTAGCTTTCTAAAGTACAGCCAAATCTGTGTCATTAAGGTAAAAATAAGCTGAACTGTGGAAAGGAGAAGAGTTATTAATTACTATTAGCTCTCTTCAACTCTGCTTTATATATGACAAGCCAAAAACAGACCAAAACCATCAACTATTTTTAGGTATAAATAAGTAAGTCATTTTTAGCAAAACTTCTATTTTTATAAACATCTTATCATGTATTTTTTCTATTGTACCATAATCCTAAAATTTAGTGGGTTACAAAACACACAGGGTTATTACACCACTTTATTGTTCGTAAGTTTTTTAATCTGAGCACGGGTCAGTCATGCCCTTGCGTCCCTTACGTGCCCCGCTCATCCAACTCCTCTCCCTGGTGAGTAACACCTGGGCCCGCCTAGAAGTCTAGTCTGGAGTCAACCTAGGTTCACTGAGAATTTTCATTATAGGTGAAAAAGTATGAACATGATTTATAATGCAAGCTCTATGATCTTGGATATTCACCCAACTTTAAAATAAAAACAAACAAAAAACCATTAGCTTTTAAAATTAAACTGCTGGGCCAGAGCGATAGCCCAGCAGGTAGGGCTTTTGCCTTGCACGCGGCCGGCCCATGCTGGCCCGGTTCGATCCCGGCATCCCATATGGTCCCCTGAGCAAAGCCAGGAGTAATTCCTGAGTGCAGAGCCAGGAGAAACCCCTGAGCATCGCGGGTATGACCCAAAAAGCAAAAAAAAAAAATAAATAAAAATAAAAATAAATAAATAAATAAAAATTAAACTGCTGTATGAATATAAGAAAATTCTACTGACTTAATAGAGTTCTAAGTGCAGTCAACCTACCTAGGTTCCATTCTCTATTAAATAATATTAGAGTAATAAAGTTCATTAACTTATGCTAAATCACTACATTATGCTATAATACAATAAAGAATACTAACATATACTATGATTTAATGTTATATGTCAAGTGCTACTAAGAAACTCCAGGTAAACCTATTAGTTAGACTAAAGCTCAAAGGATCCCTCTTTAAGAAATAAATTGAGTAAAAAGCGTGACTACTTTTAACTTTCTAAAGGTCACAGACGTAGTAAGTAGAAAATCCATGATTAAAGCCGAATATATAATAGGTACTTGATAAATATTAGTTATACATTAGAGACAAATAAAGCCAGGGGTGTCTAGTTTGAAAAGCAGCCTCTTAACAGTATCAAATTATATAAATCTAAATTTTATAGGTAGCTATTAAAATCATAATCATAGCATACATTTAATAACTAATATGTGCAATTCCCCTTTCTCAACTGCAAAATAGCTTCGCATTTGAAAATTAATTTCATCTTGGGGCCAGACAGACAGCACGGTGGTTAGGGCCCTTGCCTTGCACACATCTGACCATCTGAGAGTTCGATCCTTAGCACCACACAGGATCCCTGAATCCGCCAAGATTGATCCCTGAGCAGTTGGGAGTAAATCCTAAGCACAGCCAGGTGTAACACAACCAACTTCCCCAAAAAGGGAAAAGAAAAGTACTTTCATTTTCAAGATATTTAGTATTTAATCTGTCTTAAAACCATTTTACTGGTCACATTTTGATGTCAGATTATGAACTAAAAAAAAAATAGTGACCCTACCCTACCCAAAAAATAGGGTCAGAGAGTGTCTAAGTGGGTACAGAATTTTGTACTGCACATTCCAAACCTGGGTTAGATCCCAGGTATGACAAATGGGGCATTGAGCCCTGGGCACTGCTAGGCACGGCCCTAAAAAACAAAACCAAGAAAATCACCAAGACATAAACCACAGGGGGCCAGGGGCCAGAGTAATAGGACAGGTAGTGGGGCGTTTGCCTTGCATGTGGCCCACTCAGGTTCAATCCCCGGCAATCCATATAGTCCCCTGAGCATTACCAGGAGTAGTTCCTGAGTGCAGAGCCAGGAATAACCCCTAAGCATCCCAGGTGTGACCAAAAGACAAAAAAAAAGACATAAATCACACAAAAACTTTTGTTTTATATAAGTGTATGTATATATACACACATGTATATATACATATGTATATACACAATATATACATACATATGCTTTACATATATCTATGTAAGTTTTATATAAACATATCTATACATTTGCTTTATACTTCATATTCTCATATTATGAAGCAATCTTAAAATATGAAAAAGGAAAAAAGGAGAAGAAAGTGACCAAAAGGAAATCAGACTAAATATAAAAAGACACTCAAAAGAACTCCAGAACTAAAAAAATAGCCCAAAGCAACTGAAGTACATGTCTGACATGCTGAGCACCTAAGTTCCATCTCTGGCACCGCGTGACTCTCCCAGCACTGCCAGGCGTCGCTCTGCTAGGTTCCTGCACTCCGCTGGGCCCAAGCTGATCACATCACCATTGAACTATCAAGCCAGTTCTAAGTATTATTACTAGGTATTGCCCTTGGAATCACGGAGCACTGACTGGGAGCCCCATTTCCCTAGCAACAAAAGAAATACAAAGAACTGTTACATATGTTTTTAATTTTTTAATTTAAATAAAAATTTCAAATCTAAAAATAACTAGGAAAAATTAAACTGCAAAATATGATCATCCTCTGTGGCAGAGAATGTTATTATAAACAGCATTGAAGTACTATTGTTGTACTATAAAATGGAATCTTTCTAAAAATAATCCTGGTCACAGATAAAAAATAAACTGAAAATATACCCAATATACTACCCAGAAATGTCACTCATAAGAATTCAAGTAGGGCCACATAGCACAGCAGGGAGGGTGCTTGCCTTACATGTTCCTGACCCAGGTCTGCCCCGGTACCAAATCCAGACCCCCGTCACACCCACCAGGAGTGATCCCTGAGTGCAGAACCAAGAGTGAACCCTGAGCACAGTCAGGTGGAGGCTAAAAAACCAAACAAATAAAAACAAAGGAATTCATATTTTGAAAAAGGCAGTTACATCAGATACACATGCAATAATTAACCGCTACAAAAGTACTTAATGTCTAAATGCATTACTACATAATTTCTTAACAAGATAATAAAATCCAATTCCAATTAAAACACTACCATTAAAACTTCAAGATATGGGGCCAGAGTGATAGCAGAGTGTAGGGAGTTTGCTTTTGCACGAAACCGAAATGGGTTTGATCCCCAGCATCTCATATGCCCCCAAGCACCGCCAGGAGTAATTCCTGAGTGCTGCTAAACCAGGAATAACCCCTGATCACTGCCAGAGTAGCCCACACCCCCAAAAAAAAATTCTAATGAAACTACAAGATATAAATACCTGAATTACAAAATAAATTTATAAATGATTTTTCTGAGGAAGTACGAGTTAGAGAGATAGTACAGCTAATACAGCACTTTCCTTGCATGCCATGGGCGCAGGTTCGATACCCCATACCATATCTGCTTCCTTGGCACTGCCAGGAGTGATCCCTAAGCAGAGTAAGGTGTAAGCCGGAGCACAGGCAAGTATAGCCCAAAAACCAAATCAAAACAAACCAAAAAATACAGTATTTTTTGTTTCGCGGAGGGAAAGTCACAGCATATGTGAGATATAAGTAGACCCAAAAAATACTACAACAAGCATATATATATATTCACTGAGAAAAACCCAGATATGAAACACAATTATTGTTTTACTTTCTCCTTTATAGTTATTATCTTATACTATTTATATTATTTTATAATAACAGTAATTTTAATGTCCACTATTTTAAGCCTGATGTTTCAACAATGTTTAATGATAGCTGATATTGGTAATGAATGTTATATTTATTCTATCAAATTACAAATTCAAATTTACGAACCACATTTGTTTCTACTCCCAAATTATTTAGTACTTTTGGTGATACCTGTTAAAGTACTATTTAAAGTTCTAAGAGAAGCAGAAATGTTTAAGTCTTGCAGAACACACTTGGCATATGTGTGCTATTTTATGTGCCTGAGAAATGATTTGCATATGGAAAGTCTTAAACTCTTTGATTCCTTAAAAAAAAATCCAGCATCACTTACGTTAACTTGAGAGCTCATGCTTGTTATTTGCACAGTATAATGAGAATTCTCAATTAGCCATGGGTAAGATTATCCACAACTAAGCTTGCTTTTCAATTCTGCTCATTGTACCCAAAGCGTAGCACTTTGGTTCTTTGCTTTGTAGATCACTTAGCACTATTTACTTTGCATGAAGCCAGGATTACATGAAAGGAAATGTTTAAAATCAATTATTCAATCTAGCAGATGAAGTAAGCAACTACCATATCCTCGGGACAGGAGTTTGAGTATCATCCAGATGTATCATATGCCCCACCTGAGCCATCTGGATGCTTTAGGGGCCATTTTGGTTGTCATGAATGACTCTAATGGCATTTTTGCTACAGGTGCTACGATAAGCTGAAATATGGCTATTTCAGCAAAAACTATCCCATCAGCAATGACAATAGTGACCCCTTTGAGACACAGAAAGTAACTGATTTGCTCAATGTTACATGTCTAATTTACTACATAAAAAGGGATTAAATAATTACTTGTTGCATAACATCAAAAGAACCCATTTCTAGCACTGTGATAGACAATATGAAACAAAAGAGAATGAGAATAAAGAAATCAGAGTTTTCTCCAATGACCTATGTGACTGGGCTCCTATTACACTTACGGAAATTCTGTAATACAGTATAAAAGTCCATGCCCAAATACATATTATAATAATAAAAGGATTATATTCCATTTCAGCACATGCCTTCTTCTACAGGTAAAGATCAGCAACTGGGTCAACAAAATACATAATACTTAGGTTATCAACTAAGTTCAGTCTTGCCTTAGCAAATTGAAGACAGAACTACCTGGATTTATAAGGGTAAGTACTCCAGAATAAGATTGCCATATTTAATTCTGGCTTATCATGCATTACCTGAGTAATCTACTTAAGATCTTAACATACCATTCAAATCTTAATGATTTACTTAAAATCTTCTTGCATCACTCATCTATAAAAATGGAATAATAATAAAACAGAATCACAATCTCCTATTCAAAATACCCCTTTGATCAAGCAGGTCGCCTGACTCAGAACTTTTCGATTTTAGGGCCATAAATATATAGCTTAAGTGGCACAGCACATGCCTTGCATGTCACAGGGCTTGAGTTATCAACACTGCATGACCCCCGGAGACCCTCAGCATTGCAGATCCAGGCCATGCTCCCCACCCACCTTCAGGAGAGGTGCCACACATTAAACAAATAAATGCCTTGGATTTTAAGAAGTAGTGAGACTTTTTACATACCAGATATATAGTATTACCACAGGTAGGTCCAATCAGCAACTTAGTCGTATTTATAGCAACATCTCTAAAGTTAATCGTATTTATAGCAACATCTCTAAAGTGAACGGATGTCTGAAATGTAGAATAGCAGGCTCATGTCTAGGTGTTTGCAACTATGGTTGCCACAAGCTTATGGAAAATTAAAATCAAGATGCTGCACTGTAAACCTCAAAATTATTGCCTCACTGAGCTGAGGCCACAAAATGGAGTAGGGCACAGAAAAAAGACCTTGGTTCACTGTTCAAGACAACTTTCAAGAATAAAGCAATAATACGTAAACTGCTGTAAACCTCATACCTAAAAACAAAAAAAAAAATCTTCCTGTTTTAAGAAATGGCTGATTTTAGCTTTCTGAAACTCTGAAGCCAGTACATAATTCTCTGGAGAAATGTGAAAATTACTGGTGTGGAAAGATAGTTATACAGTGCCTGGCACACAGGTAGGACTTAATAAAATTTATTGTTACAAAAGGTCAGTCGTTCAATTTACAAAGACTGCAAATTAGAAAAAGGAAACAACTGACTTATATCACTGATTCGGAGGGATGAGAAGAGACAGAAGTGTACTGGGCAAAGCGGAAATGACGATAATGCCACTGACCAAAACAAAACAGAAGTTCACTGACCATAATGCAACTGAAAGAAAATAATGCACCTGACACACTGAACTTTCCTTTTTCCTCTTTGGGGTTACACCCAGCTGTGCTCAGGGATTACTCCTGGCTCTGCACTCAGGAATTATTCCCTGTCCCTGCTCCGGGAACATATGGGATGCCAGGGATTGAACACGGGTCAGCCTCATGCAAGGCAAACGCCTACCCATTATCCTATCTCCCTAGCCCCAGGTACTCTTAAATAAATATATGCTTCCTTCTGATTAAGGTAACTCTATTTAGGAGTGAAGATCAGAAGTCATTTACTATTTTTACTTCACACTTCACATGTAATTTCCTACTTTATACAACTTTCTTCCTATGGAAATTAAAAAGTGGACTGGATATTTAAGGGTTCTTTTTTTTCAAAGTAGAACCAAACTGGCTTCTCCCTTCACATGACAAAAGCAACTAAGTTTTCACTGACCACAAGCAGTATGAAGCAAATTTTCAGCTGTTAAATAATAAATGCAAAAGTATGTTGACCTCTTTCACTTAAAAGATTCTAATGAAATGTGTTCCTTCACTCTTTTCATTATACTTATAGTTTTCCCTATCTAAACTCCTAGAGAAAGTTTAAGACTTTCCAGGGAAAATAAAAAAGTAGCACTTGGGGGGATCGGAGCTATAGTCCAGCAGGTAGGCGCGTTTGCCTTGCACGTGGCCGACCCGGTTTGATCCCCGGCATCCCATATGGTCCCCTGAGCACCGCCAGGAGTAATTCCTGAGTGCAGATCCAGGAGAAACCCCCTTAGCATTGCTGGGTGTGACCCAAAAAAAAAAAAAAGTAGCACTTGGGGACTCAGTGCCAAGTAATGGATTGGGAAGGTAACAAATATCCCTAAACTGAAAACTTAATGGGTTTAGTTTCCACAAATCCATAAGGCAGCACAATCATTCCCATTTTTACATAAGAATATTACATTAGTAGATGAACTCTGGATAAAACTCAGATTTGACTCAACTCAATTCCCAATAGACATTTGTATGCCAAAGCACACAACTACATTACCACATTTGTAACATTTGGGTTCTTTACTATTTTCATCAAGTATTTTTATGTTTTTATTATTTTGTTTTGTGTTTTTTGGAGCCACGCAGCAGTACTCAGGACTCACCCGTTGTTCTGTGTGGGATCTTAAAGGCACAGTGCTAGCCTCTCAAAGTCTGTTAACACAGTTGAGGCCAGGGTTGTGAGACTGTAAATAGGGGCCCCAGGAGGGCATCCTGGGGGGATGGAGGGTTTCCAGACTAAGAGCAGTGGCCTCCTCAGTGAACTGTCTCTCCAAGTGCCTGGCCAGCACCATGAGAGGAGATGGCCAGCACCAGGGCGGAGAAGCTGCTCCTGATGCCTAGGCTGAGGGCCAGCACAGAGTCACAGAGCCTGGTGCCTGAGCCCGAGGGCTGGCATCAAAGCTACAGGGCTACAGAGCTTCAGGACCACTGGCAGTAGGGCAACACGGAGGAACTCAAAGAATTAGACAAGGATTTAGAGACATAAGAAACAGTATCAAAAGATGGAAAAGGTAACCAGGAAATAGGAACATAGCTGAGGAGTCCAGAGAAAAAAGCCCTGAAGAGAAAAGCCCTTAGCAGAAAGGACCTAAGGAAAAGAGACCAGAAGCTTGAAGCCTTGAACAGAGACATCCGAAAGTGGGAGGCCCTGATGAGAGGACACACACACACCAAAGAGAGCAGCCTGCAGGGGAGAAACCGAAGAGAGGAGCCTACACAGAAACCGCCCAAAGAGAGAGCAACCTGCAGGAGAAACTGCAAGAGAGACAGAGGCCCAGGAGAGATTCCTGCCAAGTAAACATTAAGAGTAACCTTCAGGAAAGGTGTCCGCCCTTGGGGTTCTATCAGTGAGAGTACAGCTGGGGACCCAGCTAGGCCCCAGCATCTGCGGCCGTAGTCAACCCCTGGCTCCCCAGTAATGTCAGAGTTAGAGTAAATTCACAGGAGGTCCCTTGAGCCTGGGGCCGTGGGTCCCTGAGGGGGAGCCACGATCCCCTCCAATATAGTTATTTTGGCCTTAACAGTTCTGCATTCAGTGACCGCTCCCGGTGGGGTTGTGGGACCACATGGGGTGCAGAAGACTGAACCCAGGAAGGTACAAAGGAAAGTGCCCTACCTATTGTATTATCTCTCTGACCCCATCAAGTATTTTTAAAGTATAAATAAATGATATGAAAATTTTACTACGTCTAAGAGCAAGGATGTTTTCATTCCATCTCCCCAAATTGAAAAGAGAACTTGAACTGGGCTGAAGAGATGGCTGAGCAGTGCCATGCATGCCCTGCTTCGGGACGCTTCCCTGAGGGACTGCCTGGCCTGACTCCCGACAGCCAGGCTGAAGCAGACCCTGGGCACAAGGCGAGCCCAAAAATACAAAGTGGTAAAACAGTTCAGTGAGTAAATACCCTTGCGCGTAGCCAACCCAGATTTGATCACAAGCACTCTATCTGATCTCCCAAGTCGCACCAAGAGATCCCCAAGCACAGAGCCAGGAACAAGACCTGAGCACAGCCAGGTGTGGCCCTAAAACCAAAACTTTAATTTTAAAAAGGTAAGACATACTTACAAATTTTAACAATCTGTCTCTTGAAAGGAAAAATATAAATGCTACATGTACATATACAATTTTCAGTTACAAATAACTCAATGCTTAACTATTATATTATCAACTATATAGAAGTACAATTTTAAAAGAACATTAAGCTTGTTAGATAAAACATGTATTTGGTTAAATAACTGTTCTGGTCTTCAAAGTTGTTAAGGGGACATTATGTAACAAATATTCTCTATTGCTACTCCAGATTTTAATGACCATTCAGAGGGTGTCATGTTAACAATAAAACAAAATCATTATTTCAGTATTTTAAAATTCATTCTAGGGGCCGGAGGCGATAGCCCAACAGGTAGGGCGTTTGCATTGCAAGCGGCCGACCCATGCCGGCCCTGGGGTTCGATCCCCGGCATCCCATATGGTCCCCTGAGCAATGCCAGTAGTAATTCCTGAGTGCATAGCCAGGAGTAACCCCTGAGCATCGCCGGGTGTGACCCAAAAAAAGAAAAATAATAATAATAATAAAATAAAATAAAATTCATTCTATTTAGATCTGGCTTTTAAGACAGTTTTAAGACTCTAACATATCTATAATTTCATTGATTTTAAAGTTTGCAAATAATGAAAATGAAAATATATGTGAAAATAAATGTTTAATCCTTTTCTTCCTCTTCTTTCCCTAAACAACTTCTATGGTATGACTCTTCCCTTACTCCCGTCAATTCAATATACATTTCTGCTGTCCTTTGCAGTATCTCTCTAGTTCCAAAATGAACTGTGGAGAAAACAACTGAACTTAATTTAGAGTATTTAGTTCAGCAATTTAAGAGAACAATGACTAATAAAAAAACACCTAAAAAATAATATTCTAAAACCCTCTTGTTCAATTCTTAAAATGTTTAACATGTACATTTTTTTTTTTTTTGCTTTTTGGGTCACACCTGGCAATGCTCAGGGGTTACTCCTGGCTCTGCACTCAGGAATTACTCCTGGCGATGCTCAGGGGACCATATGGGATGCCGGGGATCAAACCCAGGCCGGCACAGGCCGGCCGCTGCGTGCAAGGCCAACGCCCTACCCGCTGGGCTATAGCTCCAGCCCTAACATGTACATTTTTTTAAAGTAAGAAATTAGTATAGATGCATATTCAGTCTGTAAACTATGATTTGAGTCTCAATTACTCTGATCTAGAGTCTGTATGATTTAACTCTTTTTTTTTTTTTTTTTTTGCTTTTTTGGGTCACACCTGGCAATGCTCAGGGGTTACTCCTGGCTTTGCACTCAGGAATTACTCCTGGCGGTGCTCAGGTGACCATATGGGATGCCAGGGATCGAACCCGGGCCGGCACAGGCTGGCTGCGTAGCAAGGCAAACGCCTTACCCACTGGGCTATCGCTCGGCCCAACTCTTATTATTAAATTTTATGTTTTTATTGAACCACTGATGCAAACGTATTTCTAGCTTGGGAAAATTTAAGAGATTGTTATGATAAAACAAAGTTTATACATGTCTATTAATAGGGCTAGAGAGAGAGGATAGCAAATAGGGCACTTGTTTTAAATGCCCCCGATAGAGGTAAATTCCCAATACCACGTTATGATCCACAAATCTGCCAGGAATGATCTCTAAGCACAGAGCCAGGAGTTGTCCGCAGCACTGCCAGGTGTGATAAATAAATAAAAACAACAACATACACAGTATGTGTGTATATATACATATGAACAAATATAAAAAACATGCTAAAACTTTCAAATGAACATGAAATTCTAGAGTATTACTTTTCTTAAAATAACATGACACGTGCATGCATGCATACATATATATATGCACACTTACATGTTTATGTTGCTGCTTATATATATATATATATTATACACACACAAACACACACACAGCAGGAAGGGGTGCTTATCTTACACACACCAACTTGGTTTTGAGCACCAGATGCTCAATGGTTCCCCAAGCCTGTCAAGAGTGATTCCTGAGCACAAAGTGATCCCTGAGCAGAGTCAATAGTAAGCCCTGAGCATTGCAAGGTGCGGTGCAAAAGCTTTTATATACATATATACCATATATATGGTATACAGATATGGCATATATAGCATCTATATATCACAAATATGCGACACACACACACCACACACTCTAACAATTGCTACTAAAATATAACATTTTCAAGGAGCTCTGGGAGGCCTTGGCAAGTGGCACCTACCGTTAAACTGTCTACCCCGCTGGCTGAGTACCATGAGGATTTATGCCCCAGGGCCCTGAGCATAGTGCGTGAGCCCTCATCCCTCAAAAAAAAACCCAACAATGTAACTAACCAGGCTTGGGATTAGGAAATATAAATACTAATTTAAATTCTATTTCAAATGATGATGCTTATTAATACAACTATATGTCAAAGGCCTACTATGTTCCATGAACAGTTTATTCAAATTTTTCAAATTTTCCTATTTGATGTTTCAAATGGTACTATTTCAAATTAGCCTGGGAAAAAGTAGTTGTGAAGGATTATAATGTATACCCCTCTGTGTATTGCAAACCACAATGTGCTAAAGGGGGGGAGTGCCTGTCACAGGGACAGGTGGGTGTGGGAAGGAAACGTGAACAATATTGGTGCTGAGAAATGTGCACTGGTGAAGGGACAGGTGTTGGAGCACTGTATGACTGAAACCCAATCATTTTTTGTAATGGCCTAACTCAGTGATTTGTAATGGTCTAACTCACAGTGACTTAATTAAAAAATAAAATTTTGAGTAATTCTCTATTTTGTGCATTGTGGCTAAATAGGTACAGGTGCAAATGAAAATGCTGAGTCTAACAGCGCCAACAGAAAAAGGGTGCATCATGTTGAACAGCACTTCTGTGGAAATCAAGAACAAAATGAGTTTGACCTTCCTACTCCAGAAGCCTTGCAAGCGGTATAGAACAGTGGCGTAGACGTCCTGTCTTCTAAAGAACTACACTACTCATAGCTCCTAGTCATACTACTCAAAAGGAAAATCAAACAGAGTAAATCTGTTTGCAGATCAAAACATTCCTTGAAGTGGCTACTGAAATACTTTGCTTAGAAAATATAATTCAAAAATTACTGGTAGAGGAGACAAGAATAGTCAAGGCAAGAGTTCTAAGTTTGGGTCCACATGATCTGTTTTCCTCACACCAGCATGCTGTATAACCTCAATCGCATTGTTTGCACTTCTCAGTTTCCATTTTCCCATACATAATATGAAAACAACCTTACGCTTTATGTAACTGATCAAATGATCAGTTGACCAGGGAGAACGTAAGTAAGAAGCTACACAAAATAACATCTAAATTATGACCTAATATAAAGTGTAATTACTTTCCTACTTCAATATATTATATAAGAATATTTTCCTACTATCTTCCTCAAGACAATTTTTATATTTCATATACATAAAAAAGGATTTACTATTATAAAAATTAAAGATCATCCAAAAGGCAAATTAAAAAACGGGAGAAAACGGTAAAAGACAGATACTGTAACAATAGTGTACTATTGTTTCTTGGGGTAGTTCTGATAATCTCATGTCTACCCTTTCCTAAAAGAACAACTTCACCAGCACATCTACCAGTTTTTATTTTGTTTATAAGTTCCTCCAAACAATTCTAACACACATTATTTGTAGGCATTTTCAAATGATATACATTCTTTTTCCCAGGTCCATATGAGCTTTAACATTTATTACACATGATTTCAAAGTCCACATTAGATGTTTTCAATCAGAAAATAAGAGTGGTTAAGAAAAGGACTGTCAGATACACCTGACACAGGTAAGGTAAACATTTTGAGAAACATAATACAAATTTTGTAATTTCCTCTAAGAGTGTGGTACTAAATTTCTTTGAATATACTATCTTCCCCTTGGGGGAGGGTGGGCCACACCTGGCAGTGCTCAGGGATTACTCCTGGAAGGACTAGGAAAGGAGGGCTGGGAAGGGTGGGAACTCTCTGGGATGCTGGGTATTGAATCCGGTCAAGCACAAACAAGGCAAGCGCCTTAACCAATGTACTCTCTCTCCAACCCCAGTGAAATGGCTTTTAACTCAGATTGCCCTGGTCCTAAACACAAAACTATTCAACAGCTGCCTTACAATCCCAGATCCATAATAAGATTTTGGAAATATAAAGGATAACTTGTGTTATACCCTGTATAGGAAATTTATAAAATCGTAGTTTGAAATGGAAGATATTCCCTCCAGCATATGTCTTCTGAATCTTGACTGAGCAGACTGTGCATTTACTTCCCAGAAAGTGAAGAAAGAAGTTTTTAAATAGCTATGTTTCATCCTCTTGAATGGACAAGTAACTGCATCTCAACTATGCAGAAAGGTAAGGAAGTAACTCAAGTGCAACTTAAAGGTGGATAATGGTAAACAGAGGACATGTACTTTGACTCAGTCTGCCTCTGATGCTGTCTACCATCCACTCGGCTTCATCCCATTTCTACCCTGCTCTTTTCACCTTTCTGAATGTCAATGGAAAGTCTTACTTTAGAGTAATGCTGTAGCAGAAGTTCATACATCTAACCACTTTATATTCCTTCATAAGGAATCCATTATTGAGTAGGAGAATTATGACATCAGCACTACGCTAGAAAATCATTCTACCAATTAACTATGTCCACTCATTCCCTGCACAGGCTCTCATGTCACTAGCTAGATCTCATTAAGGACAGCTACATATTTTAACTATCCTTAATCTTAATTTACTATAATAAATGTACTCTAAGAATTTGAGTCATAAAATATTTTATAGAGTATAGAACATCTATGACTATACATTTACTACATATACTTAGTTTATTTATTTTTATTTTTTTTATTATACCACCGTGAAACATACAATTACAAAGGTGTTCATAATTGGTTCTTGGTAATACAGTATTCCAGCACCCATCCCTCCACCAGTGCCCCATTTCCACCACCAATGTACCCCTCCCCTCCCGTCCCCCAGGCCGCCTTAATAGCAGGTACCCCAGTTTCCTCTCTTTCTCTATCTCTCTCTGTCTCTGCATCTCTCTCTCCCTCTTATTTTACACACTGTGGCTAGCCCTGCAGATATTTAGAGTTTATCACTTAAGTCTCTTTTGTGATATACTTAGTTTAAAATCATGTCAGAAAGCCAAAGCTACACCATGCAGGGTAATCCAGGAGTACATAGTAAAAGGACAGAAAAGATAGCACTGGTGTCTCAATTATTTTAAAAGTACCTTGAGGAGTGCAAATTGAAATTTCACATTACTAAGAGTTTCAATGGTGTTTCTTATTTCCTTATATAATAAAAAGTAATAATCATTTTGGGCTAGCCATTGCTTTTCAAGAAGCATAGCTTTAAACTTACCTGGGGCAGGTTAGGAAAGATTAAGTATAGGAAGAAGAAAAGGTTTCTATGAAGCCACAAAAGATAAAACGATAAACTATTGCAAACATTTTAAAATATTGTAAACACAATCTGAAGAACTTTATCTTATTCTTTTGAGTATACAGAGGAAAGAAACCTTACTATATTCTCTACTGATAATCACCATCAAAGGGAAATCTCATTATTTTACATAAAAATAAACTATTGAAAAACGTGGACATGAGATAACGTTTTTTGACATATTAAAATATTGTTTTCTATATGCAGTATATATAGTTCATCATTTATAGATAATGTGATCAATTACCTCATATTCTTTCCATGAGTCAAAATCAATGTATTCTCTACCATAAAATGCCAGAATGACCAAGTGGCCTAAAATATTAAAAGCAAGAAGAATTAAATTAACATAAAAATAAATAATTTGAAATGTAGAAACTAAGTAATTATTTCAAATTACTGCATTTTTAAATATAATTTTCATAAGCAATCTTTAAAAGTTCTTTATATGACTATATTTTCATTCCACTTAGCCAGAGAAGATATTACTTTGATTTCACAAAAAGAGACCTTTGTTTTTCAGAGAATTAGACTCAAGGAATAAATGCTATTCTAATAATTAGGAAATACATTATGTGAAGGAAAATAAAAGAATTATTCTTTAAAATAATCTTTTTTATTATTTTAACTGTGAAAATTAAGAAGACATAATTCTAAAATCTGAGCATCAGCCTACTGATTTCCCACATAAAAAGAAAACTGAGCAGGAGTAGCTCAGTGGTAAAGAGGCATGCCTTGCATGATGTAGGCTTAGGTTTGATCCTGGTATACACACACACACACACACACACACACACACACACACACACACACACACACACACACACACAGAGCATACATGGCTTAAGGCAAAACTGAGAGTGGCTTAACAGGTGGCATCCTCCTAGTCATTCCTTAAACATAATTCCACGAGGGAGCAGAGACTGTGAAGGAGGTAAGGCACTAGCCTGTGCTTGACCCCCATTAGTTCCCAGCACATTTGGTTTCCCCAAGCACCACTGGATGACCTGAGAGCAGAGTCAGGAACAGGTTCTTGAGCAGCACTGCGTGTGGCCCACAGTGCAGAGAAATTTTAAAAAGAAAGTCACAATGCATAAACGTGTTTCACAAAAAATGTGGAAATTAATACGACACAAATGAATTTCCAACTTTATAGAAAATTTTTGTTAAAGCAGTAACTTTGGGGAAAACAGGCAAGATTACCTTGTGTTGGAGAGGGCAAAGTATTTTGAGGTGCAAACCTAGAGACGGACTTCCACAAACATAGCATATGCTCTACCATTGAGTTACTTCAACTCAAGCAAGGTCACTTTAACGATTCTGACGGGATAATAAGGTAAATTCAGGTTAACAATGATAGAAAATGTATACTTAAATGTACTCATTTATATAGTCATGCCTTTTTGATTCACTAAGTACAGAGCACATTCGAACCAATTATAAACAGCAACATAGCTGCCTGGCATGATTTACTTTTGTTTGCGGTCTTTTTTCCTTTCAATGTAAAGATTACATTAAGTGACAGTTGCCATAAATTTTTATGTTGGCCCATTAACTTAGAGAAGAAACAAAGCAAACAGGCACAGCTGAGTATATATGAACAGGCAACAGTCTAAATACACATATTTGGGGTTATCTGAACAAGACAAGACAAGGTAACACTAAAATAATCACAGGTGTCTCTTGTGTGTTTAGGCAATGAGAAGTCAAATGCAGCAAAAATGCAACAATCCACACCAGAATTAACACACCAAAATCCTAAAAAAGAACCTGGCATTTTTAACCCCACTGTCAGACATTATTACTTCATCCTCATTCTAAAATATACTTTTGAATGATGTTATCACACATATTTACTACAAAGTAAAAAAATAGTTTATAACTGAGCAAAACAACTGAGTCATACATACCTACAATTAAGTTATTCTAGTATAATTGTACCTACTCCTTAACTGTTTAGGTCTTTTCTACAACCTACCCTCCTCCTATATCTAATTCGAATGAGTAAATATTTGGGGCTAGGGAGGTAATACAGCAGGGTAGGGAGTCTGCCTTGCTTGCAGCCAACCTGGGTTCAATCCTCAGCATCTCGGATGATACTCGGAGCACTGCTACAAGCACTTCCTGAGTGAAGAGCCAGGAATAACCCCTGAACACTACCAGATGTGGCCAAAGGGAAAAAAATAAACAAATGAGAAAATTCAGTTAATCCACAGTTATAACTCCACTACTCTTTCCAAACAGGTTACAAAGAAACCTCCTCTTCGAGTACATTTCCATCAACTTCTACTAACAAAATTGCTCAGGATCATTCAGGTCCTGAATTACAAACCCAAGTCACCATACCAGTACACTAGTGATGCAAATTTGCCTTTGCCATTTAGCATCCTCATCTTAAACTTCATTTTGTGTCTTAAAGCTAGTTCACACTCTACTCATTTTCTTTTAAATTGTGACTATTTAAAATGATATTCTATTCACTTAAAAAAATTTTTTTGCTTTCATTGTTGGTTGGGAGCCACACCTATCAGTACTCTAGGGCTAATCCGAACCCTGTTCTGCACTGAGGTCACTCTCAGAGGTGCCTGGTTAAGCATCACACTACAAATAGTAATACAAATGGCACTGAGAAGTAACTCACACATTACTCTGCCAATCCTCGCTCAAAGATCAACTCTGGTCCCGTAAGAACTAGGTTCCTTGATTCTTTCTATGTTCTAAAATGACTTCTGATCGCTGGCATGCCTAAACTAAATGTCTTCATCTTAACCTTGAACACTTATTGAAGCAGTATCATGAGCTTTTCAGTATGCTGAACTGGGTGCTGCAGGATACAAAGGTGGGCAAACATTATTGTTATGAGTTCATGTCTGACCAGTCTTTTCTCAAATATTGTCTATTCTCAGTGGCCTCATAATTCTACCAGTAGGCAACATTCACCTTCATGCTCATTCACTCAATACTCCACACATAACAGCAAACAAGTCCTACTGATTTGCCACCCACAATCATATGATCCCTACCACCATCACCCTGACATCTAGGCACAAGGGATAATTCCCAAGGCCTTACACTTTAAGAGCGCCTGCTTTGCCCTCTGGCTAGTCGGGTACTTCCTGTGAAATCTATATAACCCAGAGCTAGGCTCTTCAACTTGTCTAGAATCTTAAAGCAATGGACTCTCAAGACCAAATTACCTGGTAGAGCCCTTCACTATTAGCCCAGGACAGATGGTACTAGAGGCATACGCACACAGAGGCCCAAGTTTAGTGAAGAGAATACTTGAAAGTGGTAAGACAGGTTGCTTGAGGATTGGGTACACAATCATGCTAAAGAGTCTAAGATAGAAAACAAGTAAGATAGACCGTTGGAAGAAATGAGGAAACAAAGAGTCAATCTTTCTCTTCTGTTAAAAGTTCTTTTTAAAGTTTCTAACAGAACTCATGACAAACCTGATAATTCTATGTTTATTCATCTCATTACAAAGTCCACTAGATCAAAAAGAGATAACAGCACACTTTATTGAACAGTTACAAGATTTGCAATATTTTAAGTTTGTGGAATTATAGAGTAAGAGAGTTTCTATTTGTTTTCTTTTATCCATTAGATGAGGGAAAGGCCCAATTCCCACAACCTTTTTCCACAAATAATACCTGGGCTCCAACATTCATTAGAACCCATTAAATAACAATGATGATAGTGGTAGCAGCAGTAGAAGCTGTAGTAATAAAGGTAGCATAGATACCATCTCACGCCAAGGGTACTGACAGAAACTAATCTCTGCTGGGCCTTTTTATACCCTTTTGCTTTACCCATTAAGTAAAACTAACAAAATGGAAAAACAAGGTTTCTAACCAAGTTCTTCAGAATTAAAAACCCATGCTCTTGGGGCTGGAGCGATAGCCCAGCAGGTAGAACGCTTGCCTTAAACGCGGCTGGCCATGCCGGCCCGGGTTTGATCCCTGGCATCCCATATGGTCCCTCAAGCACCGCCAGGAGTGATTCCTGAGTGCAGAGCCAGGAGAATCCCCTGAGCATTGCCGAGTGTGACCCAAAAAAAAGCAAATAAATAAATAAATAAATAAATAAATAAATAAATAAATAAATAAATAAATAAATAAAAACCCATGCTCTTCACCCTCTAGTTGCTTTCAGAAGACTGAGAGGGCTGACTGCCCTTAGAACCATTCTGTGCTTTCTGTGTTTTTACACATTCTACACTGCTATTACATTTCCCACAAAGAACATTTTTATCATAATATCTGATCCACTTTGAAACATACACATTAGTTGGTTAGGCACTATCAGTTCCAATCCTTAACCTGGTTTCCATTTCCACCCCATCTGCTTCATTTTTTCCAAACAACTTGTCAACCTCTTTTTACTAAAATATAACTTGCCTCCACTCATAGCACGTGTTAAAAGACTTCGGTAGCAAATACGCCTCCCAAGAACCTTTTAAGATCCAGTGCCTTTATAGCTTCTTCCCGGCAGACTTCTCCAGCCACTCAAGCCACATTCTCTGTGTGTCTTGTGTGCGTATGTGTGTATGTACAAAATCTTCAAACAACTCAACTACTCAAAAAACTACTCAAAGTGCTAATATCAAGGAATAAAACTAACTGTAAAGTAAAAAATTTTATTTGGGGGAGAAAAAGTTCTATGCAGAAAAAAATTTATAAAGCTAATATGTTGTCACTGAACTGTACAAAATAATTAAGTACAAAAGTACAATTACGTTCGATATTTTTATAAGCATCAACACTATATAAAGCCAGTGGTGTTTTTTTTCAAGTGGCTTCAATCAAAATAAATGAGTATTGTTTCACTTAAAATTTTCACAATGTTTTAGACAATTCCTTAAACTGATTTCACTACACAATATTTCAAATTTTTCACATAAATATTAACCAAAATTGAAGAAAATTTAGTAATTTAATATTTTCAGAATTACTGGTGACAATTTATCTGAAAACTGGTTACATAACATGTAATGCCAGTTTTCTTTGGTTCTATACATCATTTTAATGTAGTATTTTCCACAAACAGGATTATCAAGGAAATGACTAGTATATTCTCTCTCTTTCCTTAAACTGAATCTAGAATTACCTTCTTTAACTATTGGCTAAACCAAATTACCACTTTAGTTACTACAAGCCATTCAATTTCACTTGACTTAGCCTAAAGGGTAAGAAACCATGAGGCATTCAATTTCAAACTACTACTATTCTCATTAAATTATTGCCTTTATGGAACCTTTAAACAACAGGATACACTACAATCAAAACTACCCTTTGCTCAACAACACTGGTAAAAACCAGTGTTGGTATTTCTTTGGTATTTCTTGGTTTGTTTTGGGGTGGCAGCCAGTTACTGTCTGGGTTAACCCCTGTCTGTGCTCAGGGATCATTCCAGGCTTAGCCACATGGAAGGCAAGCTCTTTACCTGCTATACTATTTCTCCCAACCTGACCCATATTGAACATTTGAAAGGGATTTGACTAAAAACAACAAAAGCACTCAGACTTTTTTTCTTTTGTGGTTCTCTGGTGGTCTTTTCAACAGGTTACCGATATCCCGTTTCAACTTTCTTATATTGCCAATTAAAATCCTAACACAAAGCTGGACAAAAGGTTCACTAATGCTCTGATAGTTTTTTACATGGAAGCAAAATCAGACAGCCTAAATGTTTAAATATAAGGTTGTGTCTAAGTATTTCCCAAGTTTTCCTATTCTTTAAATGCTAGCCTTTGACAGGATATAATTCCTTCATCTGTGAGTGAGTACTTCTGTTTGTTCCTAGGTCTTACCCAGAAGTGCTCAGGGATTACTCCTGGCCTCTGTACTCAGGGATCACTACTGACAGGACCTGGGGGACAATTTGGGTATTAGGGATTGAACTTGGGTTAGCTGCGTAAAGCACCCTGTTGCTCTGGCACCCAAAATATACTTTAATTATCAATTATTGTTCTGTGATATTTAAAGATCTTTCCCAAGATCTGAATTCATTAGTAAGCGGGATTACTTTAGGAAAGTTCCCTAAAGAACTTCACCCACTGACCATTACTGAAAAGTAAGGATCACTCCTTGAAAAGAATTATGATTATACCTAGTACCAAATTCCAATTTTCAGCTGCTACTCTCTTACAAACTCTCCTATGTACAAGGAGTAAGCTAACGGTAATAATGACAACAGTCTGGGTGATAACAGTAAACTACCATGTAAATTTCTATGTAAGTATATCAAATTTCATTTTATTATTTATAACCCCACTGAATAAATTAAAATCCCACTTTCTAAAAAAAACCTTGAGATCAAAGTTATTAAGGAATTTAAGGACAACTAGATATTAAAAGATCAGCAATTATACTTAGATCTTTATTTAAAAGATTAGAACTCCTACCTTTCCCTATATTTCTGCCTGGTGACAGACCTTACGTATCATGTAACTTATTTTCCCTACTTATACTAAAGAAGTTAAGTATATCTGAATATGCAGAATTGGTATACAAGCATCTTAGGGTATTTTGGGTCTTTGTGAAATTTTTTACAGTTCCATACAAACACTACAATACCAATCTACCAATACTGTGACAGCTTTGACCAAAAAAAAAAAAAACTATGTTCAAGAGGGAGAAACAAGGGTCGGAGTGATAGTACAGCACATCAGACGACCCAGATTCAATCTCAGGCATCCCATATGGTCCCCAAGCACCATCAGGAGTAATTCCTGAGTGCGGAGCCAGAGCCAGGAGTCACCCCTGGAGCATGGTCGAGTGTGATCCCAAAAAAAAAAAAAAAAAAAAAGGAGAAACCCTACTTACAAATCCTTATAGTGAATCTTTGATTGTGTCTTCAAGAGTGAGCTACGGACTAAGATAGCCCAAAGCACCCGAGCATATGCTTGCATTCAGGAGGTCCCAAGTTTCATTCCCTGGTACCACACTGCACCTTCCAACCCAAGCAACACTGGCATAAACTCAGATGTCCTTAGTACCAAAAGGGTATAGTCATGGTAGCCCTCAGGATCCCAAGTCCTGGTGGTCCCCAGCACTATTGGAGCCCAAGTAGTATCACAGGGTCAGGCCCTCCAATCGAACCCTCTGATACAGTCAGAAGAGTATCACCTGGCCACAGGTCTCTAGGCATTGCTTGGGGGTCTCAATCCCACTCCCCCACACCCCAAAAAGGAGTAAGCTATCATACCCTTGTTTCAAACTCAGACATACACACAATATATATCAAGACAAACTTCTTATTGCAAAACAGAAATTCAGATTACTTGAGAAGCCAGGGCTGGAGCATAGCACAGCAAGTAGGGCATGTGCCTTGCATGCGGCCGACCCATTTCTATTCCCGGGCATCCCATATGGTTCCCAAGCACCACCTGGAATAAATCCTGAGTGCAGAGTCAGCTGCGGGTGTGACCCAGAAAGCAAAGAAAAAATACTTTTCTTGAGAAGCAGAGCTGTTCTTCAAAAGTGATATGCAGTCATGATTTAAGATATAGGTGGGACAAGCAGGAGCAAAACTTCAGAAATATCATTCACGGTTAACAATCAATCCCCCTCTGGAAAAGCAGACTAATCAGTGTTATAGAATTGATCCCTAAATTCACACAATTAACTCACCATGATTCTACTAGATTACTGAGACTAAGTAATTTAAATTAAATAATTTAAATATTTCAGAAATTGATAATCTAGTGGTAAAAATCAGAATAGTTCAAGTTCTGTCTGGCAAAGGTCATAATGAATTTCACTGAACTGGGGTTTTCTTTCATTAACCAGAAAAATCTGCTTATGATGCCATGCTGACCTCTGGATCTATGACACCTCATAATAAGATGCTCTAGGGGGAAGACAGTGTGGTATTAAGTGGGTGTAAATAGCTCAATGGGAAAATGCCACTATGGGCAAGCTATTGATAACAGAAATGCAGAAAAGCATGCCACCTAGTCACTGATGAACATCTCCACCGGAAGCAAGCTCAGTGACTAGAAAACAGTCTATACAATACTAGCACTTAGTCTATGTCATGCTCTTGCTCAAGAGGTTGATTTTACCTTTAGCTGAAGCGGTGTATTTCTAATCTGTGTAGGGCAGCTGTCAAGTAATGAGAGTAAGCGGTGCCATTTTAATAAGGGAAGTCTTTTAATGAAATATAATAGGTCACAAATACCTAATTTCTGCTCTTTACTGTAATTGCCGTCTTTACTATAACTGCCACTTTAACAATCTTTTCCAAATGCTGACACAAAAGATGAACAAATCAAGGGTATTAACATGTGTGTGTATTTACAGCTTATTGCTGTCAAAGGCTGTAGTTCTACTCCCAACTGGAGCAGCAATATGTGGATCTGTTTCTTTTGATGGGGGCATCTTGTTACAAGGTTGTGGATGTATCTGAATTCATCTCCTTTCCATGGTTATAGAAGTGAAAAGGACTGGAAAAAATACTTAGGGGAACTGTTGACAAAGTTACAGCCTAATTTTACACCTTTACAAGCATCAAAAGTATAGATATTACTGCTTTATTTTTCCTTTAATAAATTTTGCTTCATTGGTTATTATAAAAGCATTAAAGTCAAGTTATTAAAATCATTCTTTTACATAGCTCAAAGTTTTTCTTATACAAATCTTAATTTATATAAATTCAAACATAGGAACATTCACTTAGGCTGAGTATTAGTAACTAAAGAAATTATTTTAAAATTAAACAATTCCAACGAGATATCATAAAAGCACATTTTTATGATTATTTTGCTACAGCTGAGTTTTATATGAATAATAAAAGCAAACTAAAAAAAAGTTTCCTGAGAACTTTTTTACATTATAATCCTTTTCAGCTTGTTTTATTTCAAGCATGTTATTTTTAACCACAAACATTTAAAACTTGGTATTAAGTTTACTACTTAAATATCAGAAGTCGTATGTGTAAACAGTGGTAGTTTTATAATCAGTTTCCCCAGTTTTGAAAAGCTCAGCTTCCCCAAATCAAACTAGCTTACACTGAAAAGAAAACCATGACAACTGTTTGTACCTCTTGCTTTATTATTACATCCGGCCTGGTCACTCTGAGAAATTCAATCTATTCTGGTTGCTAGGCGTCTGTTGCTGTGCAACCTAGAAGGGTATGCTGTGCTTTCAGGATAAGGAGTGCTAATAAACCTGTAGGCTTCCCTCCATGGGTCTGACCGAGTGTTTAAAAGGTTTAATACTTTTCAAGAGTGATTGGCCCACAATTCAAGACACATCCTATTAAAAACAAGTCACACAGAGAGATTTCTAACAAAGGAGCAAAATGCTAAACATACACAAATATTCTAAATATATCCTCAGAATCCCTGACTAATTTGGTCAAACAGACAAAGAACAGATTATGATCTACATTTCAATTACAGCATCTACCATTCCCAAGTTTGTTTGTTTCCCATATATTCCCAGAAAGGTTATAATGGATATAAGTGAACTGAGAGAGTTTTAGAGTAAAAAAGCAAGAAATTTCAACTCTGCCTTAGTACTAGTTTACACAAAATTTAAATTCTAATAGAAATCAGATTAACTAAACATACAAACCCTGATGTCATGAGCAAAACCAGTCACTACATACTTCCATCTCAGTCAGTGAGAATGTTATATTAACTAAAATCTATTCTACCATGATTATGCATATCTTACAACTTTAAGGATTAACAATAAGTTACTTGCATAAACTAGCAATCCTGCTAAACAAAGTATAGGAAAAAGTTTTTTATAATTGGGCAAACAAAAGAGCAAATTTCTAATAAAATTTGGGAACACTTATTTACTTTGTATAGCTGATATATATCACAAAGTATACGAAGACAAAATATGATGCTGACCACAAAATTCCAAAGACCATACAAATAAGTAAGTATATGGTTCTACACTAAACAATGAAAACTGACTCAGCACTTTCCAAGTTACATTTGCCAACAGTGTTCTTTGTTTATCCTAGTACTGAAGCATAGCTAACTTTTTTTTTGAGTCACACCTGGCAATGCTCAGGGGTTACTCCTAGCTCTGCACTCAGGAATTACTCCTAGCAGTGCTCAGGGGGCCATATAGAATGTCCGGGATTGAATTCAGGTTAGCTCACACATGGCAAATGCCCTACCCACTGTACCCTCTTTCCAACCCCAAGGTAACTTGTTTTTAAAACCTCACATTTTCTCTTTACTTAAGGCAACATTTAGTCCTATGTAACTACTCAGAGCTGGGAGCACTGTTTAAAGAATTTGCCAGTTGCACCACCTTGTTTTATTTTCTTTTAAGTCATGAATATCTGTGCTTCCATGCCCTCCCCCCTCAATACACACCATAGTAAGAAAAGAAAATTAACTACCTCTAAGTATCAAGAATCAATGAACAGCGGTATGCAGAACAACTGTGCAGCATTCTGAAAGACAACGAGTCCAGTAATAAAGAGAACTGCAACAGGCTGAGAGGAGTAAAGGCAACGTCTGACCAAAGTGAGATTTTAGCCAGAAGAGAATAGTTGGCTAAGAAGGTTTAGAACTAAATGGGCTTGTAAAGCCAAGCAGAGCAGAAGAGAGCAAATGGAGAAACAGGATTTAAAAATGGTACAAAGAATGTTTTAAAAATTGAATTACATTTTTCAGAGATAAACATGAGGATTCACTTTACTACTAAGGTAAAAAGGAAAACAAATACAAATTTTTAATAATCATTGATTAACTTTATTTTCTTTAATTCATCTTTATGTCATAATGCAGGAAGCAACTCAAAATAATCTCAATGTTGTGATATTAGTAACATCTATGACGTAAAAACTAGTAACTAGTAACAAGAAGATGCAATTTCATTGTACAAAGAAGCAATCGAATATTTCCCAACTATCACGTCAAACAAAAAATCTTAATATAGAAATAAATGTTACATTCTAAAAAAGCATTGGCAAACTCTGAGGAGTCTACCAATTTTGAAAGTTTGTTATTAATTTCAACATAAAATCTGAAAGTACAAATATAAAAGGTTACAATTCAAAGTCTTAAATAGTGTCTAGGAACTACCCGTTGTTCTCTTCATGATTTTTTTTCCCATCCATCCACAGGGGAATGAACAAAGCAATGAGCTGACAATATAAGCACTAAACCTGATGCAGGCTGGGTCTCTTTCCATTGACTAAATGTGAGCAGAATGAAAAAGGGATAGGTGGGAAGTAAACCCAGCTACAAGCTCGTTTGTAGCTGAAACAAAAATTAACCACAAGGTGTAAACTATTAAAGCAGAGTGAAGCATACATAGGAACTCACTTCATCATTTTATCAGACAGTTCAATTTTTACGTATTAAATTATTTCTTTGAAAGGTCAGAGGTGGAATAATATGAGATTTCTTAATTTCCAAAGTCTTCTATTACTCATATTTTTTCATAAGCATAGAGGAAGTACAAATAATACTAAATTTGGCTTACGTATCTTTTTCATTTACATTTATTGTGGCAGGAACACTAGGGATTTATAAATTCTGGTCGACCATTTGCTAATACATGGTCATATCTGACTCACTTCAAGCAAACACATCTGGATATTTAACCAACCTTCAAAGATGGAAAACGAGGGTTAAAGTTATCTACAATCATATGTTTTCAAACAGCTCAAACTAGTTTGGGGAGTGTTTGTTTTTGTCCCACATCTTATGGTGCTCAGGTCAGGGTTTACTCCCTGCAGTGCTCAGGGGACAGTCTGCAGGGTCTGAACCCGGGGCAGATGTGTGCAAGCAAGTGCACCACCCACTGCGCCACCTGTCCATTCCTAGTATTTATATTTTAAGATACTTTCTTAACTTACATGTTTTTTAAAAGTTTATATATTAATTACATTATGTACCACATAAAATCGACATGCATTTCAGGGGCCGGAGTGATAGTCCAGAGGGTAGGGCATTTGCCTTGCACGCAGTCGACCTGGGTTTGATCCGGGCATCCCATATGGTCCCCAAGCACCGCCAGGAGTAGATCCTGAGTGTAGAGCCAGGACTTACTCCGGAGCATAGCGGGTGGACCCAAAAAAGCAAAAAAAAATCTACATGCATTTCAACAGTACAGTAGACTCAAGCACCAGCAACTATTATATAACAAATGACTGGAATGTAATGCTGAATATGTGCACATTGAAACAGAATGTGATTCTGATATTAGTACACTGAAAATCTCATTTTAAAAATATCAACATGACATAATTTGCCAAAATAGCAAATTTTATGACAATTTGACTCCATTAGCCATTTTTATTTATCTAAATAGCTTCTCATTTTTGCACATATGTTATAAATTCAATTATAAATTAATGGTCAAAGATGACTAATACAACATCTATGCTATATAGACCATGGAAATCTAACTTCTAATACACTGGGGAGTAACTGATCAGAGTCATCTATTCTTTCTCTAGTGAAAATGAGCCATCAAAGCAGATTATAGCTAGCAGTTCAGTCACCTGTATCAATTCTTTCTGATTTGGGGGAATACAATAACAGTCACAGATGTTTTAACAGCTGCAAACTGGAAGCTGACAGGGTGTACTACACTAAGTTCTTCCCTTACTCCCCCCACTCACCCCATGAACTAAAAGCAGTTTTCAAAAGGGTCTTTATATTTAACAATGCATTTAGTTAACACATCTAATATTATATCTATTTACAAAGGCAGGAAGTATATTTAGGAAAAAACAATACAAACATAAAATTCAGCAACTAGAAAAATATTAAGTACAATGTAAATAATTAGGACTCAGTAGGAAGGCTAGTATCAAAGTATCATTAATATAAAACAACCACATTAATATACAAAACTTGCCCAAGGCAAATGTCTCTGTAAAGTCTTCCTAACTATCCTATTTTAAATTGTAACCTCCCATAGTCATCATCTACCCACTCTATTTCCTCTTTTTCATAGCATTTATAATCATCTACTATAGCACAAATTTATTTTCTCTCTTATCCCCAATTATTGTATTGTAAAAGCTCCTGACAAGTTGGGGGGTGGGAGCTTACAGTGACCTGATAAGTTGGGGTGGGGGCCATGCAGCATGTGTGTGTGGGGGGTGAAGAGGGGTTTTAGCCTGCCACCCCAGCAGAGCCTCACAACAAGCAGACGACCCCCTACTCCATGGGGGCCACCATTTTCCACATCTGGACTTCCCTCTCATCACAACTCCACCCAGCAGACCAGACTATCACAGCCCGGATCATCCACACCCATCCTGCAGCAGTTTTATTTTCAATCCGGCCCAGGTATGCTGAACCAGAGACTCTCAGACATGGGACAGAGCCGCTACTTGCTCTCCCTGTGCCCAGCCGCTCATGAGGCACCCGGGAGGCATGGCAGGTTCTAGCCCTGGCTGGCCACCCCAGCAGAGCCTCACAACAAGCCAGATGACCCCCCCCTACCCCATGGGGGCAGCCATTTTCGACATCCGGACTTCCCTCGTCACAACTCCACCCAGCAGAGCAGCCACAGGGTTCATCAATAAATGCTTTATTTAGAGGTGACTACAAGAGTATGCCACCCGCATGGCAAGCCTGGCAAGCTGCTTGTGTCGCATTTGATATGCCAAATACCAGTAACATTTATATTAGGTCATTCCCATGACCTAATATAATGGTTTGAGGCTCTTTATGTTCCTGGAGCAAGCAGATGCCTTTGGCTCTACTAGCATGAGACAGGACATATGGAGGTATTACTGGTGCCCGCTCTAGCAAATAGATGATGAATGGGAAGATAGTGATAGTGATGGTGAAGTTTCTACAGTAAGCAGGAAGACTGAAGACTGTATCTTTCAACAGCAAAACCCTTTGGCAAATCATAAATGCAATTACATATCTAACTACTGTAATAACTCACACTGGATTTTAATCCGTTTTTAAAAAACATGAAGTAAATAAATCCATTTATAATAACAACTGCATTGCTCTAATGGTCATTATAGAAAGAGGGCTGGATAAATTATAAAATAAATTGTAAAATAAAAATGTTTTCTATAATTTTGTAAGATCTAAAGATAAGTAATCTGAGGCTTAGTCATAATACAATGAGCACTTCTAACAATGAAAGGCATTGAGTTTTGCTCTGCATTAGAAAAAATACGTCCCCCTGCTCTGAAAAACTTTCAATTTGGAAAGATCAACATTTACAAACAAAAATGTTAATAACTATTCCCAATCAGTAAAAAAAAAATTCATTAGCGTGAACCTACCTACCTACCAATTAGGAACCACTCTGTAGCAGAGATCATTTTAAATAGGAAGGGAAATACATTCCAAAAATAACGAAAAGTAAAAAACAAATTCAAAAATCAGAATTCAAGTAAACCTACCCAGAAGCAACTGCCATTTACTTATGTGCCAAATAAATGGGGGGTTTTTTTTGCCTGTTTCATCTAATATAATCTTTTTTCTTAATTTTTTTTTTATTTTTACAATTACAAAGATATACAATTTGGGTTTTGGTCATACAGTGTTCCAGCACCCATCCCTCCACCAGTGCCCATCTCCCACCACCAACGTCCCTGGTTCCCTCCCCCCCCTCCCCCAGCCCTCCTCCATGGCAGGTTCTTTATTTCTTTCCCCTTTCTCTCTCTTTCTCTTTTCCTTCCCTTCCAGACTATGGATTACAGAACATACATTAAAGGGTTGTCATGAGTATCTTTTTTGCCTCTATTTAATGCTCAGTTCTAGGTTGGCATTAGTACCCTCGACAATTGTTAGCACACAGTCATCTAATATAATCTTATGAAACAATACTTTAAGGTAGGTTTTATTAAGCTTATTTCAGAATTTAGTAGTCTGAAATGTTAAGTCTCTGCTTAACATTTAACTACCACTAGACAGCAGAGCTGGAATTTATTTATTTTACTCATTCCACTTAATATTTATTTTTTAATTATTTACTATACCACCATGAGATATACAATTATCAAGAGGTTCATGATTGGCTTTCAGTCATAGTGTTCCAGCACCCATCCCTCCACCAGTGCCCATTTCCCACCACCAATGTCCCCAGTTTCCCTCCCCCACCCAGCTGCCTCTATGACAGGCACCTCCCTCCTCCCCTCCTCTCCCTCCCTCCCTCCTCCTTCCCCCCCTCTCTCATTCTGTCTCTCTCTTCTCTCTTTCTCCCTCCCCCTTTTCTTACACATTGTGGCTTGCAATACATACATTTAGGAACTATCATGTATATCCCTTTGCCTATGTTCAATACAGAGCTGGAATTTAAACCTAAGTTCTTTATTCCAACGGTTATGTTCTTAACCAATTACATAATATAAGCCAGGCTGTCAGAAAATTTACGGTGGTAAAAATATGTTTGATAATGTATATTGGATGGTAAGCATCCCAGCAGCAAATTCTATGTTAATTTGTGACTCAAAAATATTTTTTAAATAATTCTGATGAACAGGAAGCAAGAAATACTATAAATTTCTAATACAGAAACACAAACGTATAGGCTCTCTTAAGACGTCCAAAGTACCTTCTTTTTCATGGCATTAATATTAATCTAATTTTTTTTTTATTATTTTTGGTTTGAGCTATACTCAGGACATATCTTAGCTCTATACTCAGAGATCACTACTGATGGGACTTGGGGGACCATGTGTGGGCTGGAACGAGAGTACTGATTAGACGAGTGCAAAGCAAACACCTTGCCAGTATACCCACTGTACTATCTCTCTGGCCCTTATTGATCCACTTTTAGAAACAGCGTAAGTAAAAACCCATCCAGACGACAAATTCATAAGATTCATTAAGACCACATTCCAAGTTTTAGATCATTCTTGTTTACAGCCAATAATTACAGCAATCTAGTATTAGTTACTCTGGTAACTGAATCTCTATTTTCAAATCTCAGTTTAAGTCTTCTAAGTAGCACATTCTTCTCACCCGAATCATGCATTTAGTATTTATAATTCCATTCCACTTAGTAGGAAAGTGCAAGATGGCAGATCTGCCGGAACAGGAACACAGTTACCTTGAAAAAGTGTTATTTACAATGCCCTTTCCCACCCCGCCCCAAATCATTTTCCAATTAATCGAAAGCAAAGTCAATTAAATGCAGTTACTGAGTCTCTGAATTTCCATGAAACCGCAGCTTCAAATTGGAAAAGTAAAATCATAAGCACTCCGAATGAGGTACTTCTAGGCAAAAATGCAATAACTAAGTAATATTGCATCATATCTTTGTTTATCGTATCTTCATTTTTATTGAAGGCGAGAATGAATCCAAAGGGAATGCTTTTACAAGAAAGATCTGCCCCTGGGGATTTACCTTGTTAAAGGCAAATGACAAATGGTTTTCCCTAAAGGAAACTTACATCTGATATAAGTGTATCCTTTCAGATTTGGTACCACAAACCAGACTAGTAAGAGCATCAAGTTACCATTAGAAAGTTCAGTTGTCATTTTCTTGGTCTGTCTTAAAGGAAGTGTTTCAATTAGTATCATAATCAACTGGATTCCATAATCAACTATGCTTCTTTGTCAAACAGCAAGATACAAAAAAATTAAGCTCAGTTCTGACCTCATAGTTTTACTTCCAAAACACACACGGTACACACCAACAAAAAAGCTAGAAAAACACTTATTCCTGCCATAGAACTCTTAATCAGCAAACAACCTACCCTTAAAAATTCAATTAAGAAAATAAGAAAAACATAATAGCATGACTTCTGGCCTGGATTCTGGTTGCCATGGCATAAAGGGCAGTCCCTTCACATTCTCATTCCGGTCTCTTACGTTAGAGCCCAACACCTTGAAAGCCCAGCTGGGCAAGCTTCAACTTGTACTGCTGATGTCAAGCCGCCAGTAGTTTACTTTTGTTTCACAAAAGAATGACCCATAGGAACGAATGTTTCCAGCTTTTTAAATTAGCAACTCAAAGGATTTTTCCTAACAATCTTTAGAATGATAAGTACCACTCTTATGCTCATAAAAAGAATTTTTTTAAAAGGGCACATATCAGACCTAAGAATTACCTCTACATTGATTTTATATATATATAGATATATATAGGTATATAGATACATAGGTATATCTATGTATCTATATCTCAATAACAGCTGCAAAAGGGATTATAAGTAAAATTCAGTATTTTTAAGAAATAAATATGGTATTCCTACTTTAAAATAGTTTATGATTTGTTATGGTTTATACATTTTATTTCAATGTCATTCTAAAAACAGTAATCTTTATACAAAAATTAGAATTAAAATAATTTTTAATTTAAAAAATGTATCCAGTTCGAATGCAAAAAAATCTTTAAAATGTAACTATTTTGAGAAAGCAAAAATTTAAACAAGGTTCAAACTTGTAGACAAAATAAACAAGAATCTTAAACACAAAAAGCCTTAAAACTGCAAGAGCTATATGACAACACTGAAAAGCCTCTGCAAGTCATTCAATCTTAGTTATCCTCTTTTTAAGGAAGGAAAGAGGGAGGAAAGATGAAATAGATAAAACCACCAAATTTTGTTACAATAAAACTATTATTAAAAATATGATAAAACAAATGTCTTATGTCTCTAATATATTTGTGCCGTTTAGAAGTACAAAGAGACTTTTCACCTCTTTGGTCAGGTGGGCAATGCCAAGTATAATAAAGGAACAGAAAATTATAGTAAGGGAAAGTACAAACAAGGCAAAAGACTGAAGTTCAGCCTCTGAGGCTGAGGAAGGTAGAAACCATCACAGGGTATCTGAGGTTCTAGTTCCAGACCCAAAAGTTTAGTTAGCTAGATGTTAACTGGGTCCTTTTTAAAATATGGGTCAATTTTTTAGATAAAGCTTTCCTTTACATGGTATCAAAGTGGAATATTAAATTTACTATTTGGGGTTTCTATATCAATATAACATTGCAAATGCTTTTATCGTATCCAATAATAAATGATATGCTAGTCAAACTTTTTCAATACCAAAATAAATTCACCAGTTTTTACTGATGTTATAAAGAATGCAAACTCATTTAAAAAAAAGCCAAATAAAATTATAATCTGATTTTAAGTTTAAAGTGTTGATGGGAGGAACATCCTGAAAGGGGAAAAGTGGGCCAAGATATATAGTAGAAGAGGATGCTGGTACTCTGATGGCAGGCTGAGGATAACATATTTTGAAGGGGTGTGAAATTATTCCCCTAAAACATATCCAGGCTTATAAACCAACCTTATGTTTTGTTTAGAAAAGGTTTCTAGGGCTGGAGATAGTACATGGCAAAGACGCCTGCCTTACACACCGATCCGGTTAGATCCCTGGCAACCTACCCGAGTCCTGTCACCAGAAGGGATCCCCAAGAGGAGACCCAAAAGCTCACCAGCTGCAGGTGGGGTGTTAATAAAAAGGTCTCTAAATATATGTTTTTAATTTAAATGGCTTTTTTGTGGAGTCCAGCTGCGCAAAGCACGACTGAGAGCGAGCAAATGCGCCCGAGTTTGCAGGAGCCCGGCAGCCCTGGGGCCAGTAGCACATGGCGTCTAAATGGATTTTTTAAAGATGTTTTAAATATTTACACTGATATTCCGTTAAATTTACAGCAAAATCTTCGATAGCATATAAACATATATACTACATACAGTTTATAGTACCATATATAGTACTATAGATTTGCTGTAACATATATATGTATATATATATATATATATATTTTCTTGTACATAATCCATTTTCTTTCTACTTCTGTAAAGTTTAAATATTGTAACATTCCCTAATGGTAGAAAGAATTCAACATAATCCTTATAAAACAGGCATAGATATATATTATATATTTATGTATACATAAATAGATGTAATTTATATATAGAATAAGTTCATTAAATTAGTGCATCACTTTGATTTTTTTTTTTTTTTTGCTTTTTGGGTCACACCCAGCGACGGCTCAGGGGTTACTCCTGGCTCTGTGCTCAGGAATTACTCCTGGCGGTGCTCGGGGACCATATGGGATGCTAGGGATTGAACCCGGGCCAGCGTAGGCCAGCCACGTGCAAGGCAAACGCCCTACCCGCTGGGCTATCGCCCGGCCCCACTTTGATTATTTTTATTTCCCTTCACTATGCTATCTTGCTGGTTAACTGGAGTAGAAATATCTAAATGGTAAAAATTCTATTAAGTTATATACATTTTAATGGAACTTTTTGGATTCAAGAAAAGTTATATAATATATAAAAAATGAAAAAAGAAAAACCAAACCATAGGATGCCAGGGCTGGAAAGGTAGCATAGCAGGTAAGGTAATGGCCTTGCATGAGACCAACCAACCCACATTTGATCACAGCCATATGGTCCCCGAGACACCAGGAATGATCCCTGAGCACAAAGCCACAAATAACCTCTGAGCACTGATGGGTGTGGCTCAAAAAAAGAGCGGACCGTATTTAAGTGTAATATTTTTACTTCTCATGTCTTAATCATCTAATTAGAATCAAACAATAAGGAAACACCAGCTTTTTAAAATACTTAGGTCTATACTTGTGCTGCTTATTAAAAATGACTTATTTGAATTATTTGAAAACAAATAATCATCATTATTTGTTGTATACATTAGTCTGCTCATTACAGAATAACTTCCAACATGAATAATGTATTTTTTCTTTAGCTAAAGACTAACACTGAAAATTCAGCTTCAATCATATCTGACTATAGTAAGTATATAATCAATTAAAATAGTAACTGCTTGAGAATCATGAATTATGAGAATATTACCTCTTACCTATGGACAATGCTTCCTTTCTATTCTATTATGGCCTTGTAAATAAAGTAACTTTGAGGGGAACCTACTGGAAAATAGTGGCTCTCTTTCCGTATCAACCTGTGAAAGTTCACGGAATTCTAACAAGCAATGCTTTTCTGAAAAGTGATCTATAAGAGTAACCCTCCCTCAGCTACAAGGAAACTCAAAGACCTACACTCCAGCATTCTGTAACCTGGGCTGTTGCTCCTTTGTAAAGTGGTAAGCCAGGTATCAAGAAGAGCCTGGAATTACTAAACAAGATTTCACCAGCGACTAGGAAAAAAAAAAATTCTAATTTAGAAATGTTGCACAAAATAGAAACTAGAAGATCAATCACTTTTATCTTTTTTATATTGAACATATTTAGATAGTTTAAGTCTCCTTGAATCTGACTTAACTTTTTCTCAGATAAACAGAGAAAAACAGGATTCAAATTTATTTCAGAAAATAAGAATTTCAAATTATATTTCGTGAGGAAATGAAAGTACTGATTATTAAATCTAAGTGTCGTTCACATGGGGTTCATCATACCGCTTTCGCTACTTCAACATATATTTTTAAAGTCCTAAGAAAAGTTTAAGAGTATAAATTTAAGGTGTAATTTTCCTTTATATGTTGACTTCCATAACTAATGTAAACAGCTTTCAACACATTACTTGGGGTTACAGTAACAGTCTGCGGGTCGGCATTTGCTGTGCATGATGCTGGGCACACTTCAATCCCTCACACCTCATCAGAGGCCCCCAATCCTCCAGGAGAGATTCCCGAGTGCAAGGCCTAGAGCAAGCCCTGAGCACAGTCAGGTATAGACCCAAAAATCTAGAAATATCATATAAAGCGAAGCAAATATCCCAACTATATTGTTAAATATTTTGTATACTAATATTACGTATAACTTTGTACTTAGTTACAAGACATTCTTATACAGCATCTCAATTTAATGTTTTTTATTATTAAAATAATAATAAATCCCAAATAACAAAGTCAAAGTTTTCAAAGCCTTATTATAACTATTTTCAACAACAATTTTTTTTAAAATTTGGTGCCCATAAAAAATTTAAGTACATGGGGCTGAGCGATAGTCCAGCGGGTAGGGCATTTGCCTTACACGCTGCCGGCCTGTGCTAGCCCGGGTTCGATCCCCGGCATTCCATATGGTCCCCCGAGAACCGCCAGGAGTAATTCCTGAGTGCAGAACCAGAAGAAACCCCTGAGCATTGCCGGGTGTGACCCAAAAAGAAAAAAAATTAAGTACAGTTCTAGCTTTCCATATTAGTTAAAATCGCAGGAAGACAAAAATTACTATCATACATTATTACACCACTCATACTATATAACTGATCACATTATCTAATTTATCAGACCATATTTTTAATATCTTCTATTTTATCCATCCTTATTGATTTCCAATCATGTCACTTTTCAGTCTTCTATATTTTTTAAGCCTTAAAAATATACTGTATGCCTCCAAAATATATAATTCCATATTTAGCTAATATAAAATTTTTCATCTGATGACCTCATTTACCTTTTCTTTCAAAATAGTCAAATATTTCAAAAAATATTCTTGAAATCAACTGTAGAAAATGGCAGAGCCTGGCTAACCATGTTGTATTTGATATGCCAAAAACCAGTAACAATTATGGACTTCATTTCCATGTCCTGAAGGAATGGTTTGAGACTCTTCCTGTTCCTAGAGCAAACAGATGCCCTTGGGCTACACTTGCTTGCTTGCTTGCTTGCTTGCTTGCGACAGGACTAATGGAGATGTCACTGGTGCCCGCCGAAGCAAACTGATGAACAACGGGAAGACAAGTGATACAAGTGATTCTTGAAAATTCAATAAAATATGAGCTATTTCAGTATCTCTATATTAACCAAATGTCTTCCATTAAATATACATATTTAATAAGTATTATATGAAAATTATCTAATCCCTCATTCAAAAGTAAATCTATAGGACAGTAACATAAAATGACAAGCACATAGATTAACATAAGCTATTATCATATACTTTGCTAGAAAGTTTTTCGATCAGAAATAAGAACTGCAATGAATAGTACTGAATTACTAGATATATCGATCAAGACTAAATGGGCTTTTTACACAGTCCCTAAATTGATACTTCATTTTCTATATATATCAATAGCTATTCATTCTCCATTTTTCCCCAGGACATGCTCAAACCTGATTGTGGTGGGCTGTCACAGACTGTCATATACTGGCATCCTATGGTCTATAAACCAAAAGGTAAGCAGAACTTCCAAGGTTAAAAGATACTACATCACACAAAAAGATGCTCTATGTTTGGGAATTCCAGATGGCATGTAAACAAACAAAAACTTAATAATGAGGCTTATATTGTCCAATAAGAAGCTTTTAGTACCCAAGTTTATCAAGGACAGCATGTGAAGTCAATGAAGTAGCATGTTCACTAACAAGCTCTAGCAAATTACTCTGATTTACACACCAGACCAGTCACACGTCTATCAACATCAATAAAAACTCAAGAAAGTCTAACATAAGCAAGATACTAAAATACATTACCTTCCCATTTCACAAATAAAATTCCACCTTATTCATAAGCCATATGGCTCTCAAACCTTTGCTGAAACATAAATCCACATCTATTATGTAGCTCTACTCATTCAACATTATTTAAAGGGTTTAAATTTCATAACTCAGCAGATTTCTAAAAATAAAGCAGATCAAATGTTGATCCAGCAGTACAACGTCTTCGCCTACTATGATAGGAAAAAGAATTACAATTTTTATCTTTTTTTTTTTTTTTCTGTTTTTTTTTTTTTTTAATATTTTATTACACCGCCATGTGATATACAATTACAAAGATGTTCATGTTTGGGTTTCCGTCATACAGTGTTCCAGCACCCATCCCTCCACCAGTGACAATTTTTATCTTTATAATTTAATTCTACTTTGGTATTAATAGCCTTTGTTAACTAAAGGTGTCCTCTGAAAACCATGAGGCAATATTATAAACTGTTCCCAAAAAATCACACAAAGGTCATCCAAAGAACTTGTCAGACATTTCTCCAATTTTCTTTGCTTCAAGAAAATAGAATTTGAGTGGTTCAAATATTGCTCCAAACTACATCATATTGCAAAAACCAATAAAAAAGTAATACTGATTGCAATTTATATCACCAAACAAAATGTACACTGAAGCTCATGTGCGCATACACACACACACACACACACACACACCCCACAGCATCTAAGCTAACCTCTAATTTTCCTAATATATTACATTCTGAAATAGTTCTTGTACACAAGATGCTTTAAAAAGTACTTTAGAAACTTGGTTTATGATAATGTTGCAAAACCTAGAATTAATTTTACCTGGTATCTGAGTATTAAGCTTTTTAATTGGGCACTCAAAATATATACTATATATTTAAATAGTAAAGGTGATATTCAAATCACAAACAGACTGTATTTGTAATGATCCTTAAGCTGATAGATACTTCATCAAAATTCATCCCCATTATTACCTTCAGATATAATGAGATACCAATCAATGAAATCCAACTTTGACATATTATAGTTGGTTATACGTAGGTTATCTGAAACGTTGGACTAAACACGGAGTCAACCTTGTTAAAATTTAAAAAAAAGATACAAAAATGTATCTAATAAACTATGTGCATATTAATTATAACATATATAAAACCTAATGCAACATGTAAAGAGGTAGATTTAAGGATTTTTATTAAGCACATCAACTAGATTTTCTCGGTACTCTTAGCAGAACCAAATCATATACTTAGAAGATCCTTAAAAAAAATCCTTAAAATGTTCCGCATCCACTAATATCCTTAGGGATGAACATATACAAACACATTCGATTTGAGAAAAGGAATCACTGAAAAAAATATAAAGGAGTAAAATGCCCATCCTGAGGGAAGGTGCATGTTCTCTGCAGAATATAGCAAGGGGGAAATATGAAGAAATGTCCTAGTACTTCACTCATTCTCATGGCCTCGGTGCAGCCTCAACCCTTAACCTCATCAAAACTTTACAGTCCAGGGGTCGGAGCCATAGCCCAGCGGGTAGGGCGTTTGCCTTGCACGTGGCCAGCCTGTGCCGGCCCGGTTCGATCCCAGGCATCCCATATGGTCCCCGAGAGCACCACCAGGGAGTAATTCGAGTGCAGAGCCAGGAGTAGCCCCTGAGCATTGCCAGGTGCCCGGACTTCCCTCTCGTCACAACCACCCAGCAGACCAGACTATCACAGCTCACAGCCCAGCTCGTGCGGCCGCTAGCGGCCACTTGGTTCATCAATAAATGCTTTATTTAGAGGTGACGACAACAGTATGCCACCCGCACGGCAAGACTGGCAAGCTGCTCGTGTCATATTTGATATGCCAAATACCAGTAACATTTATATTAGGTCATTCCCATGACCTAATATAATGGTTTGAGGTTCTTTATGTTCCTCGAGCAAGTGGATGCCTTTGAGTTCTACTAGCATGAGACAGGACATATGGAGATATTACTGGTGCCCGCTCTAGCAAATAGATGATCAACAGGAAGATAGTGATAGTGATAGTGACACAAAAAAGTCAAAAAAAAAACCTCTTACAGTCCAGGAAAACTTCACAGCCCAGGGTCAACAGAATATGCAAAGCACTTGCATTTAAAAGGAGAAATACGATTTCCAAAGATCGTATCTTATATATCTAATGTGTTAGTATACTAATATGTTTAATATTAGATATATTAGGATACATTAGAATATATGTTAGATATATTAATATATCTTCTAATATATTAGAAGATATATTAATATATTTCTCCCTCATCTTTCTTAAAATAAAGCATGGAAATTAATTAACCGTTTAAAAATGGTTTTGGATATTGAGATAAACTACGTTGATTGTAACTGAAGAGGGACACGTGTTTTGTTGGGTTTCTTTTTTTTTTTTTTTCTATTTTGAGTGAAACCTGCCTGTGCTCAGGGGTTACTCCTGGCTCACTCAGGAATTTCTTCTGATGGTGCTGGGGGAGTGAGGGGCTATATGGGATGCTGGGGATCATACCTGGGTCAGCCACATGCAAGGCAAATGCCCTACCACTGTACTATATAGCTCCGGCCCCTGGGACAGATACATTTTTAAGAATGATAGCTATTATACAGAAATGCACAACAGGCAGAAATTACAAATTACTTTGTACTGAAACTCCAATATCAGTAAAAAGTACTGAAATTTAAATATACTTCAGATTTTGAATGCTTATATTAATCCATAAAAATAGCATTCATCTTTAAAACAATAAAAAACTATTAATTTTTCAGAGATTCTCTGGAAGGCTATTAAGAAATGTGAAATAAGCAGAATATATTATTTGTCTAAAATAAATGTAAAAAATTTCTTTTATATTCTACAATGCTGGAAATTATTGGCAAGTCTACTTGCCAAATCAACATTAAAGTAACACTTTGCAAAAATTATTACAAAATTACAAAAGAAATGATCTTTGGTGATTTCTTGACTAAAGGCACAATAATTTTTCTGCTTACCAAATCTAAAAACACTTATTTAAATATAAACAATTCAGAAAGAAAGCAAAAAATGTAAACGTATGAAGGAATACTAACATAGATAATTAGTTATGCTTTCCATGGCTGATTTCCCCAGTGGTCCAAAGGCCCCCAACTCTTTCAACAAACTTCTCTTTTCTTTTTTTTTTTATTATTACACCATTTTATTTTTATTTTTTTATTATTTTTTTAAGTATTTTATTATACCACCGTGAGATATACAAATAAAAAGATATACAATTAAAAAGTTCATGTTTGGGTTTTGGTCATACAGTGTTTCAGCACCCGTCCCTCCACCAGTGCCCATCTCCCACCACCAACATCCCGGTTCCCTCCCCCTTCCCCAGCCCTGCTCCATGGCAGGTTCTTTATTTCTTTCCCTTTCTCTCTCTTTCTCTTTTCCTTCCCTTCCAGACTATGGATTACAGAACATACATTAAAAGGTTGTCATGTGTATCCTTTTGCCTCTATTTAATGCTCAGTTCTAGGTTGGCATTAGTACCCTCGACTATTATTAGCACCCTGTTCCATTTTCTGTCTTACCTAAACTCTGACTCCCACACGTTTGTGATAATTTCCACCTTTGACAAGACCTCCCGATATATGCTTCACTTGACCTTGGATATTGGTATCATAATATGTACATATATATTTATGCCATGCAAATAAATGCAGTCATTCTGTATCTGTCTCTCTCCTTCTGGCTAATTTCGCTCAACATAACAAACTTCTCTTTTCAAGAGCAGGTAAATAGAAGCAGTGATAGCAAAGGAGGTATAGTGTTTGCCTTGCACATGGCCCAACTAAGTGTGATCCCTGAGCAGAGCCAGGATTAACTACCACCATGAAATATACAATTAAAACTGTTCATGATCAGGTTTCAGTGTTCCGGCACCCCATCCCTCCACCAGTGCATATTTCCCACCACCAATGTCCCGATTTCCTCCCGCCATCCCAACCTACCTCTCTGGCGGGCACTGCCTCTTCTTTCTTTTCTTTCTCTCTCTCTCTCTCTCTCTCTCTCTCTCTCTCTCTCTCTCTCTCTCTCTCTCTCTCTCTCTCTCTCTCTCTCTCTCTCTCTCTCTCTCTCTCTCTCTCTCTCTCTCTCCTCTCTTCTCCTCTCTCTCTCTCTCCTCTCTCTCTCTCTCCTCTCTCTCTCTCTCTCTCTCTCTCTCTCTCTCTCTCTCCTCTCTCTCTCTTTCTCTCTCTCTCTCTCCCCTCTGTCTCCTCTCTCTCTCTCCTTTCCTCTCTCTCCGTTCTCTCTCTCCTCACTCTCTCTCATACATTGTGGCTTTCAATATCCCTTTGCCTACATTCAATGCTGAGTTCTAGGCTGTTATTATCATTTCCAACAATTATTAGCACACTGGTCTCTTCTCTTTCTTACCTAACCTCTGACTCCCACACACTTGCGGTAGATTCTACCCACTCCAGGCGTAAATGTTGAGCACCACTGTGTGTGGCCCCAAAACAAAAACAGCTAAAATTCATACAGGGAAGGAAAAGCCAAGGTTTTAATAATTGGGCAACACAGAAAAAAAGATAAATTTTATTGCTTCTGATGAGAGCTAACATTCTCTCCCTCTTCCCACAACCCCCACCTTGTCAATCTTATCGACACATACTTGGAAATTATGTCCTGTTTTAAATATCTCATTGGTGAGCAACAGGCAGAAACTCCAACTGTCAGACATTTGTCTGGCACACAGATATACAGGAGCTCAAGCTGTGAGACTCAGTTAATCCCAATGTGGGTGAGGAAATCAGGGCACATGGCCATAGCTCCCTACAGAGGCCACTGAAACAGTGAACCTTTCTGGAGTCTGCCCTAGGTATGGTTATTAGACCCAAACTCTGGGTTTTGTTTTTTGGCTTTTTACTTTCTGGGTCACACCCTGCGATTCTAAGGGTTTAGTACTGGTGATGCTCAGGGACCATACAGGATGCTGGGGATCGAACCCGGGCTGGCCGTGTGCAAGGCAAACACCTTACCCTTGTAATATCACTCTGGCTCTGCTGTTATTCTTATAGAAAGAAAAAGCAGACAAGAAAAATATTAGCTTTGAAGGTCATCAGTAAGAGAAACACAAATCCCTGCCTCCATATTATATGCATGTTTTGCCATTAACAGTCTTAATTAGGGAATCATCAACTATTAATGAAAGGGAGGACACAGACTTCACACGGCTCTAAGGCTTCACTAACAGATGGAACAACTGAGACTTTGAGGAGTTTAACTGGCTAGCGAAAGTTTTAAAAGCCAGGGTGAGAAAGCACAAAGGGCTGAAGAACATGCTTTTATCTGAAGGCCCAGGTTTGACCCCCCAGCATCACGTGGTCCTCTGAGCATTACAATGGACGACTCCGGAGAACAGTGTGCACAAAAACAAAACAAAAAAGCAGCCAACCCAGTGCCAGAACGGAACCTTTTCTCCTCTTGACCCCTTTAGCTGGCACTTGTGAAGACATTTCTCTATCACCTAGCCATCTTCTAGCCATCATTCCAGTGTCTCACTACACTTGCTCTCACCAACTAAAACACATTCATTTTCTAAACAGCTTCCTTGTTCTAAATTTTCCTGAGCTTAAGTCCTACTATCCCTTGGCAATTTTATATAAAAAGGAAATCCAGGAACCTGTAGCAATCTTAACTAAGAACTGTACAGCAAAGGCAAGCAGTACTCTCTGGTAAATTACAGCAGCCAAGAAAAGCAACGGGTGGGGTGGGGGAGGTTAAAAAGAAAAATCAGAGTTAAAAAGTCAGTATGAGCAGGTATATGTAACATTCAAAGACAGTATCTTTTAATTACAGAGATAGTACAGTGGGTAGGGCTCTTGCCTGGCAGGTGGCTGAGCCAGGTTCATTCCCTGGCATCCCATATGGTCCCGTGAGCACCACCAGGAGTAACCCTTGAGCACTGCCGGGTATGCCCTTCTCACCCCCACCCGACCATAAAAGTATTTTTTGGATTAGAGATTTTACCTAAAATGCTTAGCTGTAGTCCAGTATAACCAGGTCTTGGAAGGGTGCCCTCTGATGCAAAATCATGCTCAATTTACATTAGCGTAAATTCACATCACTAGTGGAAAATGGTTATGTGTTTGTTCAGAGGAGTAAAACAAAGAGAAATACAAAATTTAATCAGTGATAGAAAGTATTGATGTTATTACCTTACCATGTAAGCCACATTTCCTAATACTTCTTCCAAAAGTTGCAAAATGTGTCAATTTCACTGGAGAAAGAAGAGATGACTGGCTAAGAGTCAGCCTACTTTTCATAAGGGGCTAATTACCAATATAAATGACTGAGCTCTTAACAGGAAAGAGAAGCGGCACAGGAGAACAACCAAAATGACTACATAGTACATAGTTTATCAGTATTTTTAAAAGCGACACAGGGAGCAATAGCCCAGCGTGTAGGGCATTTGCCTTGCATCGCGCCGGCCTGTGCCGGCCGGGTTCGATCCCGGCTTCCCATATGGTCCCCGAGCACCGCCAGGAGTAATTCCTGAGTGCAGAGCCAGGAGTAATACCTGAGCATCGCCAGGTGTGATCCAAAAAATTAAAAAAAGAAAAAGAAAAAAAAAAGACACAAATTATTAGGTAAATTTTCCATTGAAATATATAAATCACATTTCCAGTCTGGAAAAGATTAAGGATACTTAAGCTTTTAAGATTAAAAAAAAAAAAAAACATTTCATTCCTAAACAAATGCTTCAAAAAACAGGAAAATTAATTGCTTAAGATAACTTTAGATACTGACATGAATTTTCCTCTAGACATCTGTAATACTGAGAGAAATGCAAAGATGACATTTCTCCTATACTTCCCATTATATACATTATATTAGATATCATTCCAAGATTATTTTTAAACCTCAAGAATGGGATAGGTAAGTTATTCCAAAGTTATATATTGATGTAGGTAAGTGGTGAAGTACACATTTGTTGGCCCTTGGTAAAATAATAATTAAAAGCCGTCTACTATAAAATTGGGAACAATTTTTTAATAGACTCATCTTTATATACCTGCCTAGGCTACCTGGCATTATATATTAGTAACTATACTTTAACAAAGCTTGTAACTAGGATTCAAAGCTTTGAAATGAATTTTAAAAAAGGAAAATAAAAATTGGATAATGAACTAGGTAATAGGAACTGTAAGAGTGTATAAAATGTTGCATCATTAGTCCTCGGTCTGAGATCCCAGGATCAAAAAGGTTACCCAAGTATAAAAATCCATGACATTAAGTCTGCAGAGCTATATAAAATATAACGCTAGGCAAACAACCTAATAATTTAGAGTAAAAAAAGAAGACTCCTTATCAAACATTAATAGCACCATGTCATTGCTTTATTTTTCAAACAGGAGAGAAGGGAATAATTATGCTACAATGTAGATTAATGGGTAAAGTTTTTTCAAAACCCATAAAGTTTTTCAAAGCCCATAAAAAAAACTTCTAAAATGGCAAAAAATGGTTCAAATGGATATCATCTTGATATTTTCTAATAGTATGTTAAGTAGCCAGCATGCACTCAACATCACTTGATCACTTGATGCACTCAACATAATGGTAAATATTGGACCGAGATGTATTACATGAATTACTACCTTTAATCCTCAAAAAACTCCACATGGCAGGCAGGCTACACTGATCCTATTTTTTGAGATGAGAAAGCTGAGGTTATAAAAAAGGCAATCAATTTGTCAAGGGTCCTGACTATAGGGTTGTGTTTACTTTTTTGTGTGAGAGAGGGGGCGGTAGGCCACCTCAGAAATTGCTCCAGGGTCAATTTTGATAGTCTCAGAAAACCATACCTGGTACTGGGGATGAAACCAGGATCAACTGTGTGCAAGGCAAGTGCCATACCACTATACTATCAGGCCACAAAGGTTCGATTCTTACCAATTATTCTTAGACTTCAATTTAAGTAACAAAACAAATCTATCTAAAAAAAAAAAAAAACCCTTACACTTTGATGTAAAAATGTAAACCTCAAATAAAAAAATTCTAAAACACAACTTTCACATAACAATATAAAATTCTAAGTGCTGATACTATAATAAACTGCAAAAAATACCTTTTAAGAAAAAACACACAAGATTAATATTTTAAATGGAATTCTCCATTGATACTTAAGATGCTTTATCACATTTCAGTACCTGAAGTTCTATGCCTTGCTTATTTTTTACCAAATATCACATTTTGCTGATTATAGTTCATATAATTCATTGCTTGGGGGAAAATGTTTTTATGATATAACTTTATCTTTCTAAGCTTTCTTAAGGAGATACCAATTACCACGGACTCGGTTATTTATCATTTAGAGTTTTTACCGAAGTGGAAAGAAACTTAATGATATGGCCAGAAGATGGTATAAGGAAGGATAAGGGATTTGCCTCCCACAGGCTGACCAGGGTTCGATCCCTGGCATCCCATAGCCCTTAGTACTCCGAGCAGCGATCCATGAGCACAGAGCTGGGGAAGTCTGAACACTGTCAGGTGCGGCCCAAAGGTTTCCTGTGCCCCCAGAAAGGTTCCAAAACTTGGCTACAATAATTATCCTAAAAGAGCTCTTATTGCACAAGTACTCAGTATGATACAAACAGCAATATATGATCAATTTCAATTTAAAGTGCATGACATAGAGAAAGAAAAAAATCTAAAATTTTTCAGTTAAGGTGGTATTAAAGTAATCAAACCAGATTACTCCAACTACATGAAGTGGAACTGAATTCTCTACATAATTTTTAATATTATTGTTTATGTAGCCCTGTAACCAAACTCCACACATATGGCTTTCTTAAATATTTTACCATTGAAATCAAATTGCTATGTACAAAATGTCCCAACAAACCTAATTCACACAATACAAAGACTTTCTGCCAAAAGCATATGATTAACTTACTAAACTTTTGATTAAAATATCCCAATAAAATAATCAATGTCTATATGCCTATAGAATGTCAATATTCATACTATACCACTGACTTATGCTCTGCAAATACATACACTAGTACAGAAAGAGGCTTTATATGAAACTGACAATTAAAACAGTTTATTAAATTTATGCTCTTCAGAAATAAGACTGTTATATGCTTAAATGCACATATATTAAATGCTTTTAAGTCAAGTTCTAACCAGTTCACATTCTTAGTAATAATAATCTCATGTTGCAAACAGCATAGCACCCTCTGGTGCATTTGTTATAATATATACAAAATTTCCACAAAAGGAGAGAATCAGAGTAAAAAATAAACCTTAGAAATCAATAGGTTGATACTCCTTTATTTACTCAAGTACATATTTTTCTTGAAACAATTTTTTAAAAAAGATCTCTTAAAAACGATAGTACATTAAATGCAAGTCAGAAAATGTTTCAGTTAGAAAATGTTTTAAATAATCAATGGACAAAATCAATACCAATTCCAACATTCATCACAAAAATTAAAATACCACGCCAAAAGTAAATTCTTTTAAAGATTGGGATGATGAAGCTAGTCACCTTAACCAAATTTCAGTTTATTCAAATCCTATTTGTCCTTTTTTGCTTCAGATAAATTTGTCTGACTTAAACATAGAAAGTGGCCCAAGTACTTTCTCTGGATTCAAAAAAGAATTTATCAGCATGTTTAATAAAATACTTAAGTGTTTTGTTAAAGGATCTGCAACTTGAAAATAGAATGAATCAGAAATAACTTAGGTTGAATTACAAACCTTGATTTAATATACTTCTAAATTTTTACTTTATAAAGCATGTTCCTAGAAAAATTATTAAAAGTCTATTTTACAGAGGACAAAACCAAAAGATGCCACCAGTTTTAGACAACTCTTTTGTAAGCCACTGAAAGTTCCAACACAATGCACTAGGAAATGAAAAGTGACACCTGTTTAAAGCAACCATAAGTCCCCTAACAAGCCAGTTTTAGTCACGTATACTTAATCTTGGGTTCCCCAAATATGGGAACACTATGCACCTGTGAAGAGAGGGAAATTTAAAATCCATTTGAAGACAGTCACTTTGAGTGTGTGAAAAGACCAAGATTTCTAGTCAAATTATCCTGAAACATTTTTTAAGGTATTTAGTCTGAATTTTAACCTAGAGTTCGAACATACAAACAACAGAAAATAAGTAACAGACTCCTTGTAATTTAAGGTTTACTTTCTTAAAGTTTCTTCATAATTTAGAAGTTACTTCTTGTAGTCACATTGTTCTTTGCTATAAACACCAAACATGAAAACAAAGAAACACTATTAGACGATTTGGATCTTTTTTAACTACCCTCTTACCCACCCTTTGAATGCTATATCCAGGTTTTTAAACATATGTATGTTTTTGAAAAATTATATCCACTACTAATATCCTCAGTTGGAAGTTTAGAGGAAACACAGACATCCACATCTCAAGGATACTGAAACATGTTACAACGCATATTATTATTTTATAATACATAACATCTTTCTTATATACAATTCATTCTTTAAGCGTTCATTTTAAACAAAATTATCAATATTAAATTTACTTAGGATAAAAGTAACTCGGGGATTTAAGTATACTGAACTTATAAATCTTTAATCACCTAAACAGATTAACAAGATTACTTGCATACTATAGGAAAAATATTTTTAATTTTTTATATAGTCAAAACATGGACTTGGTTCAACGATGCATATCAGTATGCAATTTAGTTCACTATATACATTTAACTATACTATATATGTATATAGTTAAATATGTGTATATTTAATGAAATTCATAGGCTAAACAATCTAAGAAAGCTCTTAGGTGTCATGATATGCAATAAATCACAGGTATTCACCTACTCAGAACAAGTTACACGTTTAAGTTATTTAAGGTTAAATTGTTACAAAGTTTAAGTTTTAGAAGTGCAGTCACTTTCTTAGTCTATAAAGTGAGAACACAGAAGAATATATACAGTATAATCTCTCTAGGAAAAATATCACAGGTAATATTCGGTATTTTTTTAATGAAGTGCATTTATCATGTGCTAAATCTTCAAGCTTATCAGCTGTTATTTCTGGTGACAACTTAGCTTATCCATATGAATAATGTTAACATACCTGAGACAAATCTCTAACAACAACTTATATACCACAAAAGTGCTTTGAAGAATAGATCGATAATAACTCAATTTACGTTCTGCTTTCAAATCAGCTGTGAATGAACATTTAAATTATGGAAACTATAAAAAAGTTGTAATGAGTTATAATGAGTGAAATGCCTCAAAAAAAGCTACTGCACACTGCAAATAAAAATACTGAGCCATAATGGCTAATAATCTACTTAACCGAAAATCTGCTATGTAAATGGCATGATGTCTGAAACTGTCTCAAGACAGCAAAACTCCTCTTAACTTCAGAGAGAGTTTAAAGGACCCAGGAACTTCACCGTCCAAAAGTGTTCAGGCATTTGACACTCATCTGAACAGAAAAAAAGATACAAGTTAGTATTAGAGATTTGCATGGGACCCAGGTTGGGAAAGGGAAGACTAAACACGAAAGCAATCTGAATGCCTTGAGAAAGAGTTTAGAATAAAAGTATCAGTTTAGAATAAAATTATCATTTTGATAACGGCAATCACAGAAAACGATTGGAAGAAAGATGTTATTCTTTAAACTTCGGTTATGATTTTTAAAAACATATTAGCTTTTAACAGGATTACAATAGCCCTGCCTGTTTTAGTGAAGATTTTAAGGCTAATTACAACTGTCAAATTATTCACAGGCAACTCTCCCAGGTAAATCAAGGATGTTTGCTGTTGAACTATTTAAATACGAATGTTTAGAAATCCAAGTTGAAAGCCTCAAAAATATGTGCAAATATTTCTGCGCATTGTATTTTGTTTTACCATGGGTTCACTATGCAAAACTCTCACTGGTAATTGATAGGCTGGAAAACGAACAAACTTACAGGATGCCTAAAACTTGGGTTACCTCCATCTAACCAAGAAGCCTACTAGTATTTGAGGACTGCCCGAGCATTCAAATCTACAGCGACAAAAGATTTTTCAAAGACACACTTAAAAGGTAAAAAAAAAAAAAAGTTCTCCCAGCAGGTTTCAGTTACCGTCTAAAGAACACCCCAAAAGTAAACACACCGAATACGTTAAGGACACACATGCCCAGATCTTAATAACCACAAAGAAAGTAAAATATACACACGTTTTAAGTTGAGAAGCTTCATACATTCTTTATGAACAACTTGACTTCAATTTCAACTCTCAAAGGAAAACGAGCAGAGATGAAGAAGGGAGGGAGGGGAAACTTCCAAGTGCCCTAACTGTCACCAATCACCCTGCAGTGAGTTCTCGGAGCCGAGCTCCTAGCGCGCACCCAGGCGCAGAACCGCTGGGGAAACCGTTCCCACCCCACCGCCGGAGGGAGGCTCAGCAAAGTGCAATGGAACCTCCCGGCAGCACCCTCCATCCCCGCCAGCAGGATAAAGCACTGTCAATAACTCCTAGCCCAAGTCGCACAGATGCCCTGCGTCCGGTGGCAATCACACGCGCGCACGCACACACACACGCGCGCACACACTCGCTCAGGGGTGGGAGGGGAGGGGAAACACACTTTAAAAAAAAAAACAGATTCTTGCCCAGTGCAGGAAAGAGAGGCGAGCGTGGAGGAGCCCCGGTTTCCATGTGTGTGCAAGAAGGGGGTGTGGGGGAGCGGCGGGAGGGGAGGGCAGAGTGCAGGATGGATATTAAAGACTGTTTGCGGCACAAAGAAAACACAGTTTTAAAAGAAAGAGCAAACCGGGGGGGCGGCGGAGGGCCCCGGGCGGGCGAGCCCTTGGGCAGCAGGCAGAGAGGGGCTTCCAAAGGAAGGGGGCTCGGCGGTGGGAAAAGTTGCCCGTTGTGCGAGGAGGAAAACAACAGAACCCTAACAAGGCCCCACAAGTGAACAACAACAACAACACAGCACCCTCGGGTCCCCACCCCCGCCCCCTGCACATTGTCGTCTATTTCGCAGGGGAGAGCCCGGGAATGCAGCCGCCTGGCCCCAGGCACCTTCCCCAAAAGAAAGGGGGCGACGCCGCGCTCTCCACCTGACCCTCCTCCTCCGCGCAGACCTCGGGGCAGCGCTCCAGCACCCGCAGCGGATCCCGGGGCTCCGTCTCCCGCCCGCCCGCCCGCCCGCAGCCCCCCCGAGCTCCCGCTCCATCCCTGAGCGCGGCGGCCGAGGACCGGGGCCGGCGGGCGGGCGGGCAGCGCGGCGCCCACACCCCCGACCCAGCCGCGCCGCGCACGGTCCATTGTAAACAAGCCCCGGGGACGGAGCCCCCCGGGGTCAGGAGTGAGCCCCCCGCACAGCCACGCTCGGCTCGCACCCACGGACACACACACGCACGGACACACGCGTTCACACACATGTAGAGACCGAAGCATATTCACCTTGGCTGTGGATTATTGTGGTGTTGTTGGTGGGTGATGGAGATGGTGGTGGTGGGGAGGAGGAGGAGGAGGAAGAGGAGGAGGAGGAGGAGGAGAGGAGTAGTTGTTGTTGATGGGTAACAGTCGCCAGGACTACGGTGACTATGGCGCTTGATTCACAAGGCAACGGTTGCTATAACTCACAAAAGAGAGAGAGAGGAGAGAGAGAGAGGAGCGAGAGGGAGAGGGAGACACTCGCGCGGGGAGGGGTGGGGAGGGCAGAGGGGGGGAGGCGGGCCCGGAGTCGCCGGAAGGGGCGGCTCAGCGCCTGAGTGACAGCCCGGGACCCGGGCCGGGGCTGGCGCCAGCGGGGCTCGGGCTCGCAGGCCGGGGGGCTCCCACAGTGGCCCGTAACGGCTGGCGCCGCGGAGGTCGCCCCCCAGAACGTGTCGGAGGGGGGCGCAGCCACGCGCTCTGGCGAAGCGAGAGGAGTCGCAGGGACGTGGTGCGGGACACTCAAAGAGGAACGAGAGCGGCCGTTCCCCGCGTCGGCTCGGTGCAGAGACGCCCCAGAGCCGCGAGAGCATCACGGGCAGCCCGTGGGAGGAGGTGGGGGGGGGGGGGGGCGCTGAGGGCGATCCCAGGCGCTCGGAGGGCGACTCCGCGCCTCGCAGCGAGCGGAGAAGCCACCTTGAAGCGCGGCCTCGACCCTCCCCGCCCCGACCTGGGGCGTCACTTCCGGGGCAGGGCGGACGGAGGGTCCCGGATGTGCGGCGGCGCTTTCCCACCCCACCCCCGCCCTTCCCCCGCCCCCTCGGTCCTGAGGCGCCGGCGGCAGCCGCTTCCCGGCTTGTGGCGTGCCCGGGCGCTCCGCGGCTCTCGGACCGGCGCTCGGCTGGGAAGTTGCACCCGCCTTCACCGTTCCGCTTTGCGCTCGGGCTCCGCTCGCGCCTCCGCCGGCCGCTCCTGAGGAGCGCGGGCAGCGGGGCGTGCGCGCGCCTGCTGCCGCCATCTTGGAGAAGGCGAGCCCCGGACGCGCGTGTGTGGGCAGCGCGGTGCCCCCGTGGCGAGCCGCGGCCGCCGAGCGCGGAGGCGAGGTCACCCTTTCCCGCCTCCAGGCGGGAGAGCCTGAGCTGAGGACGCGGAGCGGCGAAAGGCGTGGTGGGGTCCGGAGGGAGCCGGCACCTGCCCGCGCTCACGGCTTCTGCGCCTGCAGTCTAGCGCTCGCCCCTCGCCCTGTCCTGCAGGCCCGCCGGGGAACGGGACCTCTACCGGGCGAGGGTCTCTGCTCCCGGCCACCCCAGCCCCGTTGCTCGCTGGGCGTCGGAGCGTGCGGGACGCTCTTAGCACCCCGCCGGCTCCCTGGCGCGGCGGGGGACGGTGCCCAGCCCGGGCGCGGCTCCGGGGCGGAGCGGGGGCTGGGGAACCCGCTCTCCCATTCTCTGCAGTCGGGGTCTGGCGGGCACTGGCCCGCCAAGATCTCAAGCTTCCTAGCGGGGCAGCTAAGCTGCTTATCCCAGACAATAACGGTAGCCTGGGGAAAGTACGTGGTCCGCTGGAGGCTTAAGTTTTGCACCTGCAAAACAAGGGAGTTGGGGCCCCTGCAACATGACATTGCTCAGATGATAATAGCGCCCATTACCGAGTGCCTCGGCGGGTCCCGGGGCCACACGCGGCCGCCGACTTGCATTAGAATCTCCCCGCAATCCTGTTGCTGTTGGCGAGCTTAGAGGGGAACTGGGCAGGGTGGTGCTGGACGGATAACAGGACAGGTCACAGCAAAAGGTCTGAAGGTCTTCAGTGCTGGGGGGTGCTAGTCGGCGCCAGAGGGCACTTAGCAGCAGCTGCTTAACGCCTAGACTTTAGAATTATTTTGCCATGCACTTGAGAAGCAGGGTGTGCTAGCCACCTGTATGAAGACGGGGAGTCACTGGAATATTCGTTAATTCCCTTTACAGGCCAAGTCCTCTGATCTGTGCAGGCCCTTTGCTCACGCTCACCAGCTCGAAAGAGCTTTGCTTTTTCACTTCTATTGTCTGCTACCCTGCCTGTCCCTTCCCTGTCAGCTGTTGCTTCTTTGGGCTGTCAGTGAATATAGTTCTATTATTCCCTCCCACCCTTTTAATTTACTGCTTTTAATCTTCAGGCTGCAAAACCACATAACAGCGCTCTTGCAAAACTATGCCTCAAGAGCATAAATAGGTACTTTGAGGAACTCGCCCTTAGAAAAGGTGTGTGGACCTTTTGTGCCAGGACATTGTAACATTAGTTTTAAGCGGCTTAGATACTTTGTGTGTTTTTAAACCTTCCCGATTTGGCGGTTCCCAAGTTACGGATAAATTTCGTGTGCTGAGTTCTTATAAAAATTAGAACTTCAAATACTTTTCTTAGTCTTTTTTGTGCCACCACACCAAATCAGATAATCAGGCCACCATTTCCAGCAAGATTTTGAAATATATTGAATACGTGTTTTAAACTGCAACTCTAGGAAGCACGCAGAAATAAGCACCTAAGGTCACTTTGGATAGACCCTCTTTTCTTAACTACATGAGTTGTGAAGCCTCAGTCGCATCTTCTCATGTATAATTTAGAAGTTTTTGACAAATGAGAACAAAACCAAGAGTGGCTCATATATCACCCTTATCACCTGTTGTACAATACACAATGGATTCCCTAAGAGTCCTTTTTTTTGCCTAGCCAAAAAAGATCTTACATTCGTACATTTAATAAACTATGCAGTAATTACTTGAGCTGAATAGACCACACATAGTTCCAGGCACTAAGGTGCAGTGTGTTATTTCGTTTTTGTCACCTTTCATCATTGTTGCAGTATCACACACAGACCACACCTGACTGGTGCTTGAACATTTTAGTTGTGCTCCCCAGAGGGGTCTCCCTTTGGGCATAGAGGAGGTTGGGGACCCTCAAGCAGTAATAAGGGGCCTAAGAGCCACTGCTCGAGGAATGCAGCCTGACTTATGCCTGAAGATGTGTTGCTGGAGCCCTGATGTGCCAAGTAACATCAGGGGCCACCCTGGGGTGCTGAGGCAACTCCAGAGCTGTACTCTGCAATTCTGGGAGGCTCTGTGGTAGCAGAGATGAAATCTGGGCTGGATACATGCTAGGCACGTACTGTCTTGGTTACAGTTTTTGCACTATACTCTCACGGGTAAAACCTCGGTTGTGATGCCCACACGTCCTGGTTGTAGTCATAGCAGTGTGGAGAGAGGGGTCCTGCCGGCTTACATTCATGGCAGCAGGAATTGCACTTTCTGGGCTAAGTGTTCACATACATTTTTTTAAAGTTTCAGTGCTTGCCAAGGTTCACATCACTTAATGGTGTTCACACACGCTACTGTGTTGTGACAGGAAGTCATTTAGGAAACAGGATTCTAGACAGCAGAGAGACCAACCAACCATCAGGACCGTGTTCTGCCTGGGACAGTACTGGTGAGCAAACTTCCAGTCTTATGTGCAAGATGCAAGATGGTGTGCAAACCTTTTGGGAGGACAGTTAACTTCTTGAAAGTTCATTTTAAAATAAATTTTACTATAATTACCAATAAGTGTTTGATTTGTATACCTTTGTTGTATCCATGGGAGAGCCTGGCAAGCTACCCATGATGTATTCGATATGCCAAAAAAGTAGCAATAATGAACCTCGTTCCCAGTGAATGGAGAAGGAGTTCCTGGTGCCTGCTCAAGCAAATCGATGAAGAACGGGAACACAAGTGACCAGTGACCTGTTTTATATTCTCATATACTTGATAGTGGTATCTGGTAATTCCTCATGCAGAAGGGAGAAACAACTGGAAAAATTTACAAAGACTAAATTATTGCTCTAGGCTCTAAATTCTGATTATTCATGGATCACATATTTTATATACTACTCTGGTATATTCTTCAGGATAAATTGTCTCTTTTAATGTTATCTATTAAGTTATATGCTCCTATTAACATCTATTTCATATTTAGGAACCAAGACATTACCTTTATATGAATGGTTATGGAAGAAAAGTTGCATGTTGAAAAGATGAACAACTGAAATGTCATAGGTTTGCTTTCAAAAAAAATTGAAAATTAATGTTTTGATCTGTGCAAGCTTACCTCTGAATTTGTAATGAATCTTTTTTTATCAGTTTCTTAATTTTTTCCTTGATGTCCCGTTTTCTTCAATTAAAAGACTTAAAGTCTTAGTGTACATTTATGAAGTGAAAGAATAGCTATTTCAGCAGTGTTTATTGAGTGCTATCATAAGCACAGTGCAAGGGAATTAGAATTTCCAATTACTAGTTATCTTTACTAGATCTGTCATTCCAGCGTATGATAACCAGCAAGATCAAGTATGATAGAGGCCAGTGTAGTTCAGAACCACATAATTTGCCATTGTTCTCTCTCAAAGCATATTTTGGTTTTGAATATTTTCCAGTATTTTTTATGGTAGATTTTTTTCTTCCTAATTGTGTTTTAAGTTATGTGAAAGAACCGTTCAGTAAACCAGGAAGTGAGGAAACTACCTCAAGTGATTGAAATATTCCACGCTGTCCAATTTTGTGGCCACTGACTATAAATTAAGATGAAATGGAATTGGAGTTTTAGTGCTATAGTTCTACCAGCTACAATTTAAGTGCCAATGAGTTAGGCAAGGGCTAGACGGGTTAAGGTGCTTAGCGCCACGTGTGCTGACTCTGGTTTGATTCCCAGGATTTCATATGCCAGGGGTGAACCCAGATCCAGGATTAAAAAATATTTCTCAAAGCTAGCTTGTACTCCCAAACAGAATGAAGCGAATACAGAACATTTTCTACTATTATAGATTCTCTACCCGAGTACTGTTCTAGGGCTGGAAAGATAGTACAGTGGATAGGGCTCTTGACCTTGCACACAACTGGCCCAGGTTCAATCCCCAGTAACTCCTGAGTGCAGAGCCAGGAGTAACCCCCTGAGCACTACAAGAATGTGGCCCAAAAAAGAAGAGGGGGAGTAAATAATGTCCCATATACTGTTTTAATTAATACTTATATGTCATTAGTAAGCTGTTGTAAATCAGTATACATTTTATGCCATATGTATTTTGTCAATAACTGTTCCCACACCCAAGAAACAACTAATAAAACTATTAATATTGTATTTACATGTTTTCCCTTAATATTTTCATTTAGCATTTTAGAGGAAATGATAGATATGTAGTAAACTTATCATTGGCAGATTTTCAAATGTACATGCGATGTGAACTTATAATGTTGATTTGCTGCTTAGAAGGAAAATTAATTCTACCACTTTATAATGCTAAGTATGTCTAAAAATAGAGAAAAGTTATTTGAGTGCTAGCAGTGAATCTAGATCAGCACTTCTAACTAGGGGCCATATGGTTCCTTAGGGCCCCAGGATAGTCTAAGGGGACCACAGGTGAAAATCATCTAAAAATACAAATGTGGGTGTCATAGTATGAGTCAAGGAAGCCAGCTGGTAGGACGGGGGGGGCACAAGAAGAAAATACAGTCATAAGGGGACCACAGTTGGAATAGGGTTGAGAAAACACTGCTATCAGATGATGGAGATTTCCCCTCATGATATGCAATGTCTTAAAAGAGCATCACATAATCTCAGGTAAATTAAGACTGCTTCCAAGATTTTGATGCTTCGGGCAGTGACTGCATTGAGAAGGTCGTTGCGGACTCCTAAGGGCGCTGCATCTGCTCTGGATTGCCTCCCACAGATCACTCCGTAGATAGGGGTAGTCTAAATGTGGCGTTTATCTGACCATGTAGCTGTACTACGGTATAAATATTCTCCCATGCTATACAATCATCGGGACTAGCAGATCTTACCAGCATATAGCCTGGCCACGCAAGGACAAGTAATTAGACCAGAGAGAAATGCTGTTTGCTTCCAAACAAACAACAGGCTCCGATAAAATATAAAACTACATGAAGTAGAGGAGACTGTGAAGGCTTGAGAAATATTTAACTGGCATTGGTGTTGATCTTGGTACAGTGACATGCCATCTCAGAAACCCTTCTTACATTTCAAAGGCTTCGCTCAAAACATTAGCACAGTAAAGGCCCTAGGTGAGATGCAGGGAGGGGGACTACCTAAAGGCATTGGACCCTCCCTGCTTCCATAACAATGGGGAGGAAGGTCTGAGTTGCTGGGGGGTATAAACAGCCGGTCCCGCCTCCCAGGCTTCTTCTTCCCAGTGGGATTTCGCCTTGTGAGCGATTATTCCCCTTGGAAGTTTCACGTGGTGGTTGCCACTGGCCTGCACGTGGCTGGGGTTCTAGCCTGGCTAACGGGTTTTCCCTTTTGCTGATTTGTATGCCTGAACCTGTGATAAGTAAAGTCTTTAAAACCTCACGGATCCCTGGTGCCATCCATCCCGCCGGCCGGAGGTAGAAGGGAACTCGCTTCCGGCACTGTCGGGACCCCGCGGAGCGCCCGACAAAGGTCATATAAGCTTTCTTGTACATTCATGGCTGAAGAAAGAAACAAATACAGGAGTAAAAGACTTGAACGATATAAATTTTCTCCCATTTTCTTTTATTGGACATCAAGTGCCTCATGCATTTGATGCATGCAAAAGACACTGAGCCATCTCAGCTTTTAATCTTTCAATTTTAAAGGACTATAAGATGACTATCAAAAGACAGTCATTTTAAAGATTTAACTTTCAGGTATGGCACTTCAGCTGAACTGACTCAAATGACTATATTTTATGTAATATTTTTGTCAATAACTAGGAATTCTGATGGAGTAAATACTATTAATATATCTACCAAATTTCATTTTTTTTTTTTTTTTGCTTTTTGGGTCACACCTGGCAATGCTCAGGGGTTACTCTGGCGGTGCTCGGGGGGGGACCATATGGGATGCCGAGGATTGAACCCGGGTCGGCAGCGTGCAAAGCAAACGCCCCTACCTGCTGGACTATCGCTCAGCCCCATCTACCAAATTTCTTAAGAACTTCGTGGACCCCAAGTATATTTTATAGGATTATTAGAGATCATTTTTTATAATCAATTAGGCCAAAAAATATATGTTGACATATTTTAAATACTGAGTTATCAAAAGTCATCAAAAATTGATTTTATTTGACCAAAGCTCTTTACAAGTTTATACTTCATCAATGTATAAAGCAGGGGCCAGCAGATGGCTTGTTGGAATCCTCTACCACTATTCTGGAGGGCTGTTATTTCCCTATTAAGTATACTAAAAGTATCTTTCCACTCAACCGTCATCCTACTCAACTTTGCTAACATCACAGTGCATTGTAAAGCTTACTTTTTTAAATAAGTCAGCTGAGAGTTGCTTTTTCATTTTAACTTCCCTCCCTGTTCCCCTTCTTTCTGTAGTTGATACTATTGTTGCCTTGACTGGGCATCACATACTCTCTTGAATGTAATGCTCACTGGATACCACAACAGTTGGTGGTCGCACATTCTGCTTTGGTTGAAAGTTACTTCCAGTGCTTTATACATGCACAGCCCACCAGGAGCTGTCTCTTAATTGAGTCACACAAGTTATGGTTACAGTGTTTGCCAAAGATCACACTAAGCTTAGCTGAGGTTGCACTTCCTGGCCATGGTGTTCACAAATTGTGTGTGTGTGTGTGTGTGTGTGTGTGTGTGTGTGTGTTCATAGCACCCCTTTTGCAGTGCTCTACACATTTGGCTTCCATGTGACCATTTGTTGCAACACAGAATATCAGGCAACAGAGCTTAAAGCTCAAAGGATTGTTTTTTGGAACACTGGGACATCAGGGATTTGAACTCAGGACCACACACTTGCAAGGCAAGTGTTCTAAGCCACTGCTCTACTCCAGGCCCCTGAACTTTATTACATGGATAAATATATTTTTGTCAGCTTAGCTCAGTTTCTAATATTAAAAAAAAAGAAGTCACTGATCCAGTTATGTTTTTTTTTCTTCTCTGCCATTTTGTTTGCTTTGAAGGAAAAAAATTACTGTGACTGAAATATTTTTCAAAAAATATTTTTTGTTAACTTTGCATAACAATCCAAAACTATACATTCTACTTTGAAATACCTTTAAGAGACTTGCCCACAAGTACTGTTTGAAATGCTATATAATATTTTTGGTTCCACAAAAATAGATTTTAAATCATTTTTGAAACCCATACATTTGGCTTAATGTGACAGTTAACTGATTAAGGAAGAATTAGTTTCAAGACCTCCAGCTTCATATATCAAACATCAAAATGTACCCATAAACCACACAAAATATACATAACTAAGGACCATGTTTACAAACAATGATAGATAACCTTTCATGCCTTCAATTTTTATTCAGAAATTATTAAAAACAAGATAATGAATGTTTAGTAGAAGAATTCTAAATGGTAAAAAAAGGAAAAAGGCTTTACAGATGCCACAAAGACCTTTTACATGCTAAATAAATACTTTATGCTCCTATTTCAAGCACTTTAAACAAAATTTCAGTATTTTTTAAAATTTTCTTGATTTACAGGATTGTTCATAGTTGGGTTTTAAAAGTGTCAGCACCTTTTTAATATTTTTTAAAATTATTTTATACCACCTTTAGATATACAATTACAAGATGTTCATGTTTGAGTTTTGGTTCTACAGTGTTCCAACACCCATCCCTCCACCCCTGCCCATTTCCCATCACCAATGCCCCCACTTCCCTCCCCCTTCCCTCCTTTCCTCAGATGTAGGTGGGTTCTACATCTCCCCTCTCTCTTTCCCCTTCTCTCTCCTCTCTCTCTCTCTCTCTTTCTCTCTCACTCTACCTCCCTCGCTTCCCTTTCTTACACATTGTGGATTGTAGTATATTCTAGGACATGATTGGTTCCACTAGTTTGACAAGTCAGAGAGGGGAAGAGGGGCCCAGCTCCATCTCAAAAAATGCCAAGTGACTTCCAACTCCGAGAGCCGCCTACCAGGGCTTGAAATGGCCGCTCTGTTAATCTGGTCTTGAGGTCACTGCCTCTCCTGGGTGGGTTCTGATGCACTGTGGTGTCCAGACCATGAAAATGGCAACTATTATGGTAAGCGAGTCTCATCAGGCTGCTTCTGGGGCCCCACAGAGGTGATGGGCCCACTCCCAAAACCCATCTTTCCTCCCTGGAGACTCATGGTCAGCTGAGCTAGAGGAGAGCCGGATGGCAGCTCTCCCCAATGTGTCTGAGTCTCTGCAAGATATGGCCAGTCGTCTTAACATTTTTTTAAATTGCGGGTCTATAATTTACAATACTTTAATGATCATTTCCCTCGTACATAATTCCAACAACACACGCATACTAGTCACCAATGTGCTCACTTCCCTGCCTCCTTTAAAACCCCTCTCCCCCAAAACTCAGTAGTGAGGTCAGTTGCCCCTTTGTGTTACTTTTAATGCTTTTTACAGCCTTACTGTGTGTCTTTAAGTCCCACATATGAGAGAAATAAACAAGATGAATTTATAGATATGTATTTTTTTAATTTTCATTTATAGCTGAATGTTACAAATTACTATCCTATTATTGGATACTATCCTATCTTGTTACAAATTACTCTATCCACTGAGAAGGAGAAAGGAAGGAGATGAGAATGCTTCTAACCTGACAGCAGACTGGGCCCCCTGGGATAAATCCAGAGCCACGCCACAGCCTGGCAAGCTACCCATGGAGTATTTGATAGACCAAAAACAGTAATAATAATGGACCTCATTCTCAACCAATGGAGATGTTACTGGCACCCGTTCAAGCAAATCGATGAACAATGGGAAGACAAGTGATACAAGTTAAATGATTTTGCAGTTACTAAATTTTTAGATGTCCAACATTTCTGAGAGCCTTGAAAAAATAAGTTCTGAACAAAGTGTATATGCATGAAATGACCCTGAAAATAGAAGGAAAAGTGAATTTAATTTCCTTCTTGGGGTGAGTATAAATGACTTGGGGTGAGTATAAATATCATATCTACAGATATGATAAAATGACAATGTACTTTGTATACTAGTTTTTACAAAGATCAGAAAACGTTAATTAATAAATAGAAAACTTTGGTGACAATTTAAGTGCACTTGAACTCAATACCTAATTTGACACTACAGTCTTTACCTTATAAAATTATACCTTATAGAAAATGACTAATGAATTTACTTTACAGGGAACCCTATTTGTAGCTTAAAATGTGTGACACAATAATTATAGACTTCTTGTTTAACATGATACCATTCTTCACCCAGAAAAAAAAAAACTCTTAAAGAAGACTAATTTGTGTTGAAGATTGATGAAAGGCAAGAAATGTTAATGTGAATAATTTAGAAAGATATATAAAGGTCTCTGACAAGGGATTTTTCACAGGGTTAAACATGCCTAATTTTGAAATGAATAATTTTTAAGATTAACTTCTTTCTGAATTCAAATCAGAAAGATTAAAAAAGTAAAATTTTGTAACTACGTCAATTTCTTTCGAGTTAGCACTGATTGAATGACCCAACAATGTTACTCAAACCACCACATTTCTAGATAAGTCAGATAATGCAAGAACCTCTTAAGGAACCAGTCGTCAAGAGATGGCAGAGCCGAATGATGCATAAATAAAGGAACTAAAGTAGATTTTAACCAGAGATGGCATTCTCTAAGAAAAATGAGACAGTATCCAGTACAAGAGTAATATAAGAAAATATACATGTGCATATCATTTTTAGGCCACACCCAGCACTATTTGGGATCTATTTATGGCTCTCTACTTGGGGTGCTGGAGATAGGGTCTTCCTGGAAGTACTTAAGGAACCATATTCAGGGCCAGGAACTGAGCCCGGGTCTCTCAGCGCATTGAGAGACCTAGGCTCTCAGCGCATTGACCTATGTCCTGGCCCTAAGAATATTTTTTGTTAATTCAGTGTTATTATCAAACAATTCCATCTTATCACTTGAAAAATCTGTATCACTATATTTTCCAATCATCTTTTGAAAAGTAGTATCTTAAAATTTTATTGTGAACTTCAAGAGATATAATTCTTGCCTGTCAGAAACAAGTAGACTACAAGTTGTAAACTTTTAGGCAAGAATGTCAACAGAAACTATTTAAGTATCCACAAACAACCTGATGTCAACTATAATTAAGCAATATAGAGGTGATGAGAGGAGAAAATATACTTTGAAAATAAAACCAACTGAGATGATTACTGTGTTCTTTTGAAAGTGTTGCAGTTTTATGAGTTAATTTGCCTTGTTTTAAGACTAAGATTAAAGCTGTAACTAGGAATAGTGAAATATTCTAAAAGCTTCTATGTGAAAATACTGACAAACATAAAAATAACTTACTTCCCAAGTATCTATTGATATAATATTTATAAATAATATTTATTATATATAATATTTATCTAGAGTACTAGTGGGAAGGGAGAAATATACAAAAGAATTAAACTTGAAAGCCCGTCCCTTTGTGGAAAACCTTTTATGTATTTCTGAAGTTTTACTCCCTTATATATGCTCTGCTCCTAGAAGACTAACCTTCACGGATCATACTTTCTGGCTGCCAGTTGACTGGCATCATTAGGCAGCATCAGCAGAAGGATGGAGGCAGGAAAGGGATGAGTTAGGGTCAGGGTAATGACCCTGTTTTGCAGCTTGTACAGCCACGTCAAGATAGTTGTATTGGTATTGTAAAAAATCTGATAAACGCTTCTCCCCTTCAGAATGGTGGGGGAAAGATGTAAGTGTGGTGGGGCTAGTGTTGAGGCATAAATAAATAATTGGGGGGAAAGGCTCCTCCACCTCTTAAATTTGGGTCGGGGGCAATAACTGCTGCTCTACTTTAGAGGTTAAATATCATCTTTTTCTGGTTCCCCCTATACCTATACCCATGTTTTAGCCAAAAAAGACAGCTCTTTATATTTTAATTACACCCTTGAATTGCTCTCTCATTTCAGTGCATTCTTTTCTTGTTGGGCTTCGGGAGAACCAAATCTATGGGATCGTAGACTATGAATTACTCTTGTAGGCTTGCCATAAAACTAGGCTAGTTAAATGATTTTTCTTAACTCTGAAGGTGGAGACTTTTAAGATGAAGAGGTTGGGAGATTTGTTTCTTCTCAGGTCTCTCTTGTAGATGGTCATCCCTGTGTCTCTTTGGGTGTGTCTGTGTTCTGATCTTGTCTTCTTACTTTTCGGTGGGGGTCAGAGGGCCCAATAGTGCTGGGGGACCATGTAATGCTGAGGATCAAAGCAGATGGTCCAGCATGCAAAAGCAACCACTTTGATCATCTCCATGATGCTGCTGCTGCTGCTTCCTCCTCCCCTCCTCCTTCTTCTTCCTCTTCTCCTCCTCCTCTTCTCCTCCTCTTTCTCTTCATCCTCTTCCCCTTCTTCTCCTCCTCCTCCTCTTCTCCTCTTTCTCTTCATCATTTTCCCCTTCCTCTTCTCCTCCTCCTTCATCTTCCTCTTCCTCCTCTTCCTCTTCCTCTTCTTCATCTTCTTATTCTCTTCCTCTTCCTCTTCTTCCTCTTCCTCTTCTTCCCTCTTCCTTTTCTCCTACTCCTCTTCTTCCTCTTCCTCTCCTCCTCCTCCTCCTCCTCCATTTTTGTTTGTTTCTGGTGGGACGGGGGAAGCAAACTTCTTATAAGAACACTAATCATATTTGATTAAGGTCTGACTGATGAATACACTTCAACTAAATTACCGCTTCAAACAACGTATTTAAATAGTTGCATTTTGAAGTATTGGGGGTTAGGATTTCTGCAATTTTTGAATTTGGGCCATGGGAAAACTCATTCAGTTCACAGCAAACTAAAAATGAGTATAGAATAAATTATAAAATATTTTTTTTTCAAAATTATGAGCTTAGGTCTGAGAGAGAGTACAGCACGTAAGCCGCTTGCTGGGTACACAACCAATCCAGATGCCAATCATCAGCATCCCATATAGTCCCCAAACCCCACCAGGAATGCTCCTTGAGTGCAAAACCCTGAGTGTACTAAGCCCTGAGCACAGCCTGGTATAGTCCAAAAAACAAAAAGAAAGAAAGGGGGGAAAGCATGAGCATGATACAATAGAAGAAAAGTACATAAGATAATTATTTTTATTTAAATAAAACCAAAACTTTATAAAGGGAAGAACACTATAAAAAATTTGTGAGCTTTCTAATATGCAAAATTCGGTGGCACACTGAAGTGCAGAGACGTAATGAAAAAGTGAATTAGGAAGAGCAACATGCTTGGGGATTGATCTTGGAGCCATCTAGGTAGTAACAAAGAACCTTAACAACTAACACTGCTGAGGTACTTTAAGGAGATCATTAGTTAGCACCTCCCCTTTCCTGTAACTCCATTACTCCTGGGTTGTTTTTGTTTGCTCTGTTGTTTGTTTTTGTTTTGTGGGGTTTTTATTTTTATTTTTTTGCTGAATCATTTCCATAAAATAACCTTTTCAGGCTTACTTTTCCAGTCTCTTTTGAACCTAGTTGGAGATGTAGGTTAAGCTCCAGTCAATGGAATATATTCAGAAGTGTTCAAGGGGCCACTTCTCAGAAATCTGAAGAGGCACCTTACTTGTATCTCTTGCCCCTTTATCCTTTCATTTCCTTTTACATCCTGCTGTTTAGAACAAGGAAGGCACAAACTTGAACCAAGCCAAGTACATAGAACAACAGAGAAAGAGACTAAGTCCTTAGAGACTGTGAGGCCACAGTACTATGGGGCACTCTATGTGTACATTCAAAAGAAAAGAGCTATCTTGTTTCTGCCTCACCGATGCAATAGATTCCAATTAATCCAAGCATTTCCGAACTGCTAAGTAGTGTCCTCAATTTTGTATGTATGTTATTTCATTTAATCCTTTAACAATGCTATATGTAGGAACTATTATTATCCTCCATAAGGAAACAGATTAAATAATGTTCCCTGAATAGCATAACCTTTGGAATTTAGGATTTAAACAAAACGGAGGGAATCTGGTTTCAGAATCTGTCCTCTTAAACCATTACACTGGGTCTCCTCCCTCCATTCTCTGAAGTGACATCCAACTCTCCCTGACGTGGAGAATAGGGGTGATTTGGAAGGTTACAGAGTGAGGGAAAGACTGGTGCTTGCATTTAGAACAATGCTGCATGATCTGCTAAAAGCAAGGCAAGAAAATAAAAATGAAAATTTCGTTTGAAGTTTTTCTACACATAATCTTGTTTTCATTGCCTATTTTACTCTGAAACTTGAAACTGATGGTGTGTCCCTTTCTAAAATTAACTTCACTAACTTTACTTTGAGAGCCTCTTGTGAAACTCTCAAGCTCTGAAGTATGTTCTATTCCTAGTTATCTGGCCATGATCAGTCCCAGAGGACAAGAAGGTGTTTTAGATGTGTGCCTCAAAGGGGCTTTCCCTTGACCATATTCTTCCAAAGTCCTTCTCAGAACCCCAGCTGAGATAATCTTTGGTGCAATCCATGGGCAACTTCTGCACTTAATTGTCTGATTTCTCTTGAGAAAGACTCAGCTCCCAGCCAGGAGTCAATCCTTCTGGCGACAGTCTCTGTTGCACTCCTGTTAGCAGCAGGAGAGCTCTAAGAGTGTTATGGGCTTTGTTAATGCCTCTCTTAGAGAAACTGGAGAAAAAAGGATTTTAAGGGCATCTTGATTTTTTTTTCTTTTTAATGTTTGGAAAGAGGGAAAAACTGGACTATTGGAGATTGTTCTATTCCCTTCCCATCTGGCCACTTAAATGGCTTCAGAGAGGTCATTGGATCTACTCGGAGGATATTAACACTATAATTCTGTGAAGAAATGAGGTAATAAATAAGGGATCTATTTATCCACTTGCAATAAGAAGTTCCAAAGGCAAAACACAGAAGGAGAGGAACTGTTATGTCGCTCACAATTTGCTTTCAGGTTATAAATAGCGCTGGTCCTCAAGAAGAGCTTTATTAGGATGGGATTTTGAAATGAATCTCTCCCCTTTACCTACTGTGGTTTTTCATTTCTATTCTATCTAACCAATTTTTCCAGCTAACACAGACATTTGAAAAGTACACTTATAATCAGTATTATGCCATCTTGGGGCAGAAATCAGTGCATACTCCTTTTCAAAAGCAGCTTCTCTGAAATCTAATTACCATAGAGTAGAATTCATCCTTATAAGTGCACAGTTATAGAAGTGTCAGCAATGTATGCAGTGGTTTAGTAATGTATGTGGTCAGTGAAGCCACAACTATTACTGAGCATTTCTATCACCATTAAAAATTCCCTTGTGAATCTTCGGTTCACTTTTTCTTACTTCCTACCTCACTCACTCCTACACCAAGCCCCAGAAAAAACAAATCTGCTACTGATGCATTATATCATGTATTAGTATATCATGTAAAGGGAAACATACATGCAGGATGTTTTGGGATTTATTTCTATTTGCATGCAAATAATACAAATTTTTATTGCTGAGTGTTGTTTTATTGTATAAATGTACCACAACTGGTTTAAAATTTTTGTCAGAAATGATGCTGCTATAAGTAGTGCATTGTCGGGTGCTCCGCCGGGGTCCCCGACAGTGCCGGGAAGCGAAGTTCCCTTCTACCTCCGGGCCGGCGAGGAACGGATGAAAACTCAGGAATCCGATGCAGTTTTAAAGGGCTTTACTTATCACAGGTTCAGGCATACAAATCAGCAAAAGGAAAAACCCGATGCTTAGGATTCCAGGCTAGAACCCCAGCCACGTGTAGGCCAAGATGGCGACCACCACGTGTAAAAACTTCCAAAGGGAAATGCACGCTCACAAGGAGAGAGAGATCCCACAAGGAAGAAGAAGGGCCCCCCCCCCCAGAGCGGAATCGGCTAGTTTATATCCCTGCAACTCAGACCTTCCTCCCATTATTATGGAAAGCAGGGAGTGTTAAATGTCTTTAGATAATCCCTCCCTGCACCTCACCTAGGCCCTTTAGTGTGCTAATGCAGCGACCCTTAAAGGAGTCCTGCAACAGTGCATGTTGATTATAGATACATATTTTCATTTCACTTTGGGTTTTTTTTTTTTTTTTTTTTTGCTTTTTGGGTCACACCCGGCGATGCTCAGGGGTTTGTCCTGGCTCTGCACTCAGGAATTACTCCTGGCGGTGCTCAGGGGACCATATGGGATGCTGGGGATGGAACCCGGGCCGGCATGGGCCAGCCGCGCAAGGCAAATGCCCTACCCTCTGGGCTATCGCTCCGGCCCCTTCATTTCACTTTGGTAGATACCTAGGAGTAAATTTCTGTGTCATATATTTAACTCTGTAAGAAAATACTAGGATGCTTTCCTAAGTGCTTTTATTTATCATTTATCATTACTGCCATAAATATATGAAAGTTCTAATTTGTCGGCATCCCTATGAGCCCTTTTGGCAAGAATTACAATATCTTTTTAATTTTAGCTGTTCTAAATCTCACCAAGCAATAACACATTTGGTCTTAATCTGTATTTCTCAAGTAACTACCAATGGCTGTTTATGTGCATATTTTCCATTCATGTAGATGCTTTTATGAAGTATTGCTTTATATTTTGTTTCCATTTAGACTGTTTTTTCTCACAGATTCTAAGAGTTCTTAATATAATTCAGCAACAAGTACCTACTGTATCACTTACTTTTTCATTTCTTAAAAAATTTCTTTTGAAGAACAGAATACTTCAATTTTGATAAAATCTGTCAACATTATATATTATGACTTGTGCCTTTTTCATATCAAAGTCTTTCCCTCACCTTAGTGCTCAGGAAGCCCGGGGTAGAGGCATTCCTAGCTCCACTTCCATGGCCCACTAGGTGGGTCAAAGAGTTCAATGAATGCTCGGACCCGGTGATGTGGTGCTGTTTGGCCCCAATGGCACTGAGTTACATATATCCCGACATATGACAACACCCGGAAGTGCACAGGGGGTCATGTGGTGCCAGGGACTAAGCTCGGGGGCTCATACAAGCCAGGAAGGCACCCCAATCCTTTGGAATGACCTTGGCCTTCTACCTCTTTTTCTTAACAAAGTTGAGTTATTATAGTACCAAAGTTTTAGACTTGGTAACAGTTTAAATTAGTTTTTGTATCAGATGGAACATAATGGTACAGTTTCACAAATTTCCATACAGATGTTTGATTGTTGCAGTGCTATTTTTTATACTGCTATTCTTTTCCTTTGCATTCCCTTTCCTGTTGAAAGTCCGATTTCCATATATATGTGGGTCTAGTTTATACTTCTCTATTCCATTGTTGCATTGATCTCTATTCTATTCAATTATTGTCTTTACCTGCATAGCACATTATCTTGATTATTGTAACTTTATAATATTGTATGTATTAAAATCACATATTAGTAACTATTTTTTTCTGTTTTTCAAAGTTGTTGATTTGGACAAAATATAGGTCCTTTGACTTTTATATAAAATTTGTTTCTGTATAAATTTCTATGCAATTTTATTTTACTTGGTTCTTTTTTTTAATTTTTTTCAAGATATAATTTTTGGCTTCCTTCCCAGCAGAGCTTAGGTGGCGCAGAACTCAGTCCCATCAACTTTTTGGTCAACTAAGCCAGCGGTTTATTGCAATGTCCCAGGACACAGTGCTACTTGGACGTGTGCTGCTGGGGATTTCCAGAGCCACCCTGGTGGTGCTCAGGAAACTCAAAAGCTATGCCCAGTGATTGTCAGGAACTATGTGAGCCTGGAATTATATTGGGTTTGACTGTTTGTAAGACTAATGCCCTAATTGTATACTATCTCTCCTCTCATGAAATAATTTTTTAAATTGAGATATAATTTCATACTATGCATGCTACCCTTTCAGTGTGTGGGTTTATTCATAAATTTGTACAATCATCATCAAATTCCAAAACATATTAAACTATTTTATTATACCACCATGAGATATACAATTACAAAGACGTTCATGTTTTTTTTCTTTTTTTATTATTATTTTATTACACCACCTTTAGATATATAATTACAAGATGCTCATGTTTGAGTCTTGGTTCTGCAGTGTTCCAACACCCATCCATTCACCCGTGCCCATCTCGCATCACCAATGTCCCCACCTCCCTCCCACCCACCCCCAGCCCACCTCCATGGCGGACTCTGTATCTCCTTTCTTTCTTTCTCTCCAACTCTCCCTCCCACTTCCCCTTCCTACACATCGTGGAATGTAGTCTATTCTAGGACATGATTGGTTCCACTAGTTTGATGAACTGCACGGCCACTTGCGGCCCCGCGACTTGGGGAGCCTCATGGTCAGCTGAGCTAGGGGAGAGCAGGGTGCCAGCTCTCCCCGTTGTGGTTGGAGACTCTAAATTCTATTGTCAGTTTTATTTTTATTTTATTTATTTTTTTAATTTTTTATTATACCACCGTGAGACATACAATTACAAAGGTGTTCATAATTGGTTCTTCGTAATACAGTATTCCAGCACACATCCCTCCACCAGTGCCCCATTTCCACCACTAATGTACCCCACCCCTCCCACCCCACCCCCAAGGCTGCCTCAATAGCAGGTACCCCAGTTTCCTCTCTTTCTCTCTCTGTCTCTCTCTCTGCATCTCTCTCCCTCTTCTTTTTACACATTGTGGCTAGCCTGCAGATATTTAGAGTTTATTACTAAGTCTCTTGTGTATATTCAACGGTGAGTTTTAATCTGCCATTACTTTCCCACACTTAGTAAAACACTGGTAAGATGTTCATGTGAGTTTCAGTCAACAGTGTCCAGCCCCATCCTCACCAGTGACCATTTCCACCACTAATGACCCCACTCCCCTCCCTAGTTACTATGACAGGTTCTTTATCCTCTCTCTTTTTTCTCACACTTGTGGTGCATAAAACATTAGAGGTTATCATGTGTTATTTTTGCCTATATCCAATGCTCAGTTCTAGGCTGGTATTATCATTCGATGATTATTAGTACTGTTCCTTTTTTTTTTTTTTTTATACCACCATGAGACATACAATACAAAGGTGTTCCAATTGGTTCTTGGTAGTACAGTATCCAGCACCCATCCCTCCACCAGTACCCCATTTCCACCACCAATGTACTCCACCCCTCCCGCCCACCCCAGGCTGCCTAATAGCAGGTACCCCAGTATCCTCTCTTCTCTCTGTCTGTCTTGTCTACATCTCTCCCTCTTCTTTTTACACATTGTGGCTATCCCTGCAGATATTTAGAGTTTATCACTTAAGTCTCTTTGTGTATATTCAATGGTGAGTTTTAATCTGCCGTTACCATTTCCCACATTTAGTAAAACACTGGTATCTATGTCCTATTAATGAATGCAGTCATTCTATATCTGTTCTTTTCCTTCTGACTAATTTCACTCAGCATGATAGTCTCCATGTCCATCCATTTGCAGGTAAATTTCATAATTTCATCTTTTCTGACAGCCGCATAATATTCCATAGTGTAGATGAACCACAGTTTCTTTAGCCAGTCCTCTGTTCTCGGGCATTTAGGTTGTTTCCAAATTCTAGTAAATATAGCGCAGAGATGAATAAAGAAGTACAGATAGTGTTTCTGCAATGTGTTTTTCGGCCTCTCGGGTATATTCCCAGGAGTGCTATTGCTGGATCAAATGGGAGCTCAATATCTAGTTTTCAGAGGAATGCCCATATTGTTTTCCAAAAGGGCTGGACCAGTCGGCACTCCAACCAACAGTGGATGAGAGTCCCTTTTCCCCACATCCACGCCAGCACCGGTTGTTCTTGCTGTTTTGGATGTGTGCCAGTCTCTGTGGTGTGAGATGGTACCTCATTGTTGTTTGATTTGCATCTCCCTGATGATTAAAGATGAAGAGCACTTTTTCATATGCCTTTTGGCCATTCGAATTTCTTTTTTGGAAGCTTCTGTTCATTTCTTCTCCCCATTTTTTGATGGGGTTTGGCTGTTTTTTTCGTGTGGAGTGCTATCAGTGCCTGATATATCCTGGATATTAACCCCTTGTCAGATGGGTATTGGGTGAATATCCTTTCCCACTCTGTGGATTGTCTTTGTATCTTGGTCACCGTTCTTTTGAGGTGCAGAAGCTTTTTCAATTTTATATATTTGTTTATCTTTGCTTCCATTTGCTTGGTCAGTGGTGTGTCTTCTTTAATGATACTTTTAGTTTCGATGTCGTAGAGCATTTCTCCTGTTTTCTTCGATGTACCTTAGAGATTCATGTCTGATGTTGAGATCTATAATCCATTTTGATCTGACTTTTTGTGCATGGCGTTAGAAGAAGGTCTAAGTTCTTTTTTTTTTTTTGGGTCACACCTGGCAATGCTCAGGGGTTTCTCCTGGCTCTGCACTCAGGAATTACTTCTGGCGGTGCTCGGGGGACCAAATGGATGCCGGGATCGAACCCAGGCTGGCACGGGCGGCGCAAGGCAAGAAACGCCCCTACCTGCTGGGCTATTGCTCCGGCCCCGTAAGTTCATTTTTAACACGTAGCTGCCCAGTTTTCCCAGCACCATTTGTTTAAGAGGCTTTCTTTGCTCCACTTAATATTTTTTGCTCCTTTATCGAAGATTAAGTGGTTGCATATTTGAGAGTGTGTTTCAGGATATTCAGTTCTATTCCATAGGTCTACGGGTCTGTCTCTATACCAATACCACACTGTCTTAATTACAATTGCTCTGTAGTAGAGCTTGAGGTTGGGGGAAGTGATACCTCCCATCTTCTTTTCCCCCAAGGATTGCTTTAGCTATTCCTGGGGTTTTATTATTCCATACAAATTTCAGGAGTGTTTGTTCAATTTCTTTGAAGAATATCATGAATATCTATATAGGGACTGCATTTAATCTGTATAAAGCTCTAGGGAGTATTACCATTTTGATAATGTTAATCCTTCCAATCCATGAGCAGGGAATGTGTCTCCATTTCCTCAGGTCTTCTTTTATTTCGTGGAAGGAACGTTTTGTAGTTTTCTTTGTAGAGATCCTTTTCATTTGTTGTCAAACTGATTCCTAGGTATTTGATTTTCTGTGGCACAATTGTGAATGGGATAGTTTCTTTAATGTCCCTTTCTTCTCTTTTGCTGTTTGCATATAGGAAGGCCATTGACTTTTGGGTATTGATGTTGTACCCTGCCACTCTACTATAGGAATGTATTATTTCTAGGAGCCTCTTGGTAGAGAGTTTCAGGTTTTCCAGGTATAATATCATGTCATCTGCAAATAGTGATAACGTGGCTTCTTCCCTTCCTATCCAGATGCCCTTAATGTCTTTTTTCTTCCCTGATTGCTATGGCAAGTACTTCCAGTACTATATTGAATAGAAGTGATGAGAGTGGGCAGCCTAGTCTTGTCCCTGATCTTAAGGGGAAGTCTTTCAGTTTTTCCCCATTGAGAATGATGCTCGCTGTGGGCTTGTAGTAGATGGCCTGGATTATCTTGAGGAAGGTTCCTTCAATCCCCATTTTACAGAGAGCTTTTAAATCTTGTGGGTGTTGAATCTTGTCAAATGCCTTCTCTGCATCTATTGATATGATCATATGGTTTTTATTTTTCTTTTTTATTGATATGACGTATTATGTTGATTGAATTGCGGATGTTGAACCATCCTTGCATTCCCAGGATGAATCCCACTTGGTCATGGTGTATAATCTTTTTGATGACTCTTTGGATTCTATTTGCTAGTATTTTGTTGAAGATTTTAGCATCTGTATTCATCAGGGAGATTGGTCTGTAGTTTTCCTTTTTGTGACATCTCTGTCTGCTTTGGGTATCAGGGTGATATGTGCCTTGTAAAAGCTATTTGGGAGTGTTTCTGTTTCTTCAATTTGCCAGAAGAGCTTGAACAGAATTGGGAGTAGGTGCTCTTTAAAGGTTTTATAGAAGTCACTGGTGAATCCATCTAGATCTGGGCTTTTGTGTTTGGGGGAGACTTTTGATTACCGATTCTATCTCCTCGATGGAGATAGGTTTGTTGAGGTATTCCAAATCTTCTTGTTGCAAACTTGGGAGGCTATAGGAATTCAGGAATTTGTCCATTTCTTCTAGGTTCTCTTGTTTCATGGCATAAAGGCTCTCATAGTTATCTCTGATGATATTTTGAATTTCTGTGGTTTCTGTTGTGATGTCCCGTGTTTCATTTTTGATTCTATTTATTTGGGTTCTCTCTTTTCCTTTTCTTACAAGTCTTGCAAGTGGTTTGTCAATCTTGTTTATTTTTTCAAAGAACCAGCTTTTGGTTTCGTTCATTTTCTGGATTGTTTTTTGACTTTCCATCTCATTGATTTCTGCTCTAAGTTTTATTATTTCTTTCTTTCTGCTTGGGTTGGGCTCCTTTTGTTGACCACTCTCTAAGATCTTAAGTTGTGAAGTCAGACTGTTTATGATGGCCTTTTCTTCTTTTCTGATGAATGCTTGAAGAGCTATGAACTTGCCTCTTAACACTGCTTTTGCTGTATCCCACAAGTTCTGGCAATTCGTGTCTTCAGTCTCATTTGTTTCCAGGAATCTTTGGATTTCCTCTTTGATTTCTTTTATGACTTGCTGGTTGTTGAGCAGTGAGCTGCTTAGTTTCCAGGTACTTGGTATTGGTCTCCATTTTTGTGTACAATTAACTTCTATTTTCAGTGCATCATGGTCTGAAAAAATAGTTGGCACAATTTCTATCTTCTTGATTTCATGGAGGTATGATTTATGGCTCAGCATGTGAACTATTATAGAGTATGTTCCATGTGCACTGGAGAGGAAAGTGCATTCAGCTTTTTGGGGATGAAATGCCCCGTATATGTCTACCAGCCCTCTTTCTACCATCTCTTCTTTTTAGGGACAGTATTTATTTGGTAAGTTTCAATCTTGTTGATCTATCCAGGGTTGATAGAGCAGTGTTGGAAGTCTCCAACTACAATTGTGTTGCTGTCAATGTCTTCTTTGAAGTCTATTAGTAGTTGTTTTAGGTATTTTGATGGCCCCTCATTGAGTGCATATATGTTTAATAGCGTGATTTCTTCCTGATATATGCATCCTAAAAGGGACTATTAAAAAGGGACCTTCACTGTCCCTTCTGACCTTCCTCTGCCTGAAGTCTATGTTGTTGATACCAGTATGGCTACCCCAGCTGTCATCCTACTGTTGAGAGCCCCGATTGTGTTTTTCATTTCATCTATCGAAGTTTTTAAGCGATGATATTTCTATTTGCATGGCTCTCATTTCTGCTCTCATTTCCTCCCGTAATTTATTGACTGCCCTTTCAACTGCTTCATTTATGTTCTCCTGTATTTTATTGGACATCTGTTCCAATTTTTGGTGAGCTCCTTAAACATCCTACCAATTTCTTCTCTAATTTCATTGTCAGAGAGATCTTGCACAACTGTATTCTTTTTTGAGTCTTCAGGGTCGATTCCTTCATCTGTTCTTCGAGCTAGGGATCTGCGTTGTTTCCCCATGGTGTTGCGGTGTTCAGGGATAGATTCCTCTACTGTACGGTTTCTTTTTTTCTTGAGGGTATTACCTTCCCTTGGTGTTGAATTTCCTAGTTTTTGTAATAAGTGGCCGCATGAGCAGCTGCCCACCCAGCCAGCCGCACACCCCAGGGAGTATACTTGAGGCGGAGACAGGCTGGTGTGAGAGTTCAAAATGTCCGTTTACTTCCGCTTCTGCTCGGACTTCGGGGGTTGTAGTTCCACCTTCTGCCAAGACCTGGGGCTCTACCCCGCCCCAGGCACCTGCCCGGCCGGCCGCACAACCCAGGGAGAACACCTGAGGTCCCTTCTCTTCCCCTTCTCTCTTCCTTCTAATTTCACTCAACATGATCCTCTCCATGTTCATCCATTTATAGGCAAATTTTATAACTTCATTTTTCCTAACAGCTGCGTATCATTCCATTGTGTAGATGTACCAAAGTTTCTTTATCCAGTCATCAGTTCTCGGGCACTCTCGTTGTTTGCAGATTCTGGCTATTGTGAACAGTGCTGCTATGAAAATAAAAGCGCAGATAGTGTTTCTGCTGTTTTTGTCTTCCCAGGGTATATTCCCAGGAGTGGTATGACTAAGTCAAATGGGACCTCAATTTCTAATCTTTGGATGAATGTCCATATTGTTTTCCAAAAAAAAGGTTGTACCAGTCCATATTCCTACTAACAATGAATAAGAGTCCCTTCTCCCTGCATCTACACCAGCATTTGTTGTCCACTCGATATGTGCCAGTCTCTGTGGTGTGAGATATCTCATTGTTGTTTTGATTTGCATCTCTCCGATGATTAGTGATGATGAACATTTTTTTCATATGCCTTTTGGTTATTTGAATTTTTCCTTGTCCAAGTTTCTGTTCATTTCTTCTCCCCATTTTTTTTGATGGGGTTCATGGTTTTTTTTCTAATTCCAAAACATTTTTATCACCCAAGAAAGAAAACCTGTGGTTTTTAACAATGACTTCCTATACCCCTCATTCCCTGACAATCATTAAATTGCTTCATATTTCCAGAATGTCGTGTGTTCTGGAATTTTCACATAAAATTTTAGAATCAACTTGTTCATTTTAACAAGAGATTTCGGCGCATGTTCCAAGGAACAGTTCTCCTGTGTCAAAAACAGTGTGATGAGACTGACGCCTCCCTCGTCTCGATCAGACCAATGATGTTGTACTTGATCTTTCGAGCTTGAACCATCAGGTCCTTGATATATGCTTCTGATGCCTTCACACGATCATTGAAAGTACAGTTATTTTAGTTCTTCGCTTTGGCCGCCTAGTTTGGCCCTGAGATTTTATCATCCTTTCCTTGCTCATCCATCTTAGTGCTGCTGTATTTAGGGCTCTTTCAGGATCAGGGGAATAAGCATCGTTTTTAACTGGGTTTGGCATATCGAATATGCTTCAGACAGCTTGCCAGGCTCTGCCTTGTGGGCATTATACTCCCAGTAGCTTGCTGGGCTCTCTAAGAGGGGTGGGTAGAATATTGTTGGTAATTTAGAGATAAATCGCACAATAGAGAGAGCTGTAGCAGCTCTGCCTGGTGTGTCTGTGTCTGTGGTTAAAGCATTCCCTGGGCTTGAAATATTTTCCTCTGAAGGGTGTGTCTCTGTAGGGGTGGGTCTTTGTAGGGTGGGTCTCTGACAAGCCGACTTGAGATTGTCTTAGTTTCTTGGGTGGAGCTTTGATGAGCTGTGGGTTCTGGATGATGAAAATTGCTGCCAGCATGTGTGGGTTCCTCTGGGTTCTTCTGAGGCTCTATTGGGATGATGGGCTCAGGCTGTAAGTCGCTCTCTGTCTCTGACCCCTCCTGGTCAGTAGAGTGCAGGGAGTGCAACGGGAGAGCTGGTAGCAGTTCTGCCTGGTGTACATGCTTTCTACAAGGAAGTGATTATTGATGTCAAAAAAGGGGTTTGGTAGGGTGATAGTATTTCCCGAAACTCTTCAGTGCCACCCTCGAGAACATCATGCGACAATTAGAATGGGAAGGAATGGGAGTGAAGATAGAAGGTTGGCAGCTACATCACCTCCACTTCGCTGATGACATTGTTCTAATAACACCAAACATTAGCCAAGCGGCACAAATGTTGGCTGACTTCAACTGAGAATGTGGAAAGATAAGTCTACAGCTGAATTTCAACAAAACAATGTTCATGAAAAATGAACTAGTTCCAGATGCCCCATTCACCCTCAATGGAACAAACATTTCTGAATGCAGCAGTTATGTGTATCTAGGCTGAGAACTCAACATGATGAATGACCTAATACCTGAGCTGCGCAGAAGGAAGAGAGCGGTGTGGAATGCCTTCAAGAGCATTGAAGAAATAGCTAAAAGGACAAAGAACCTCTGACTCTGGGCACATCTTTTCGACTCCACTGTTTTCCCTGCATTAACATATGCCTTAGAGACCTGGGCCACATGAAAGCAGGATGAGAATGCTATTCAGGTCTCCCCAAAGAGGAACTGAAAGAGCTATGCTTGGAATATCATGCCTGACTCACGTGAGAGAAGGAATCCAGAGTTCCGACCTCCGTCAATGATCCAGAGTCAGGGATGCTGTCTCATTTGCCAAGATGTCTAAAATCAGATGTAATGCGACTTGGAGGTAACCGCTGCAACTAGAGTCGTTACCGACTGGATCCCACTGGATGTCAAAGATTACGTGTCTGCCCACCTACAAAATGGTCAGACTTCTTCGCCAAGACCCTGAACGAATGGTTTGAGGCTCTTCATATTCCTGGAGCAAGCAGATGCCATTGGGCTACACTGACACTGATAGGATCAAATGGAAACGTTACTGGCGCCCGCTTGAGCAAATCGACGAATACTGGATGTTAAGTGATCAAGTGAACTTTATATTTCTCAAAGGAGTTAGTGTGGCATTGTTTAATGTATTTTTTAAATCTTAGATTATAAGATACTGAGAAAAGTAACAGAAAATGCTGTTTTATTACATTCTTCTCTATAAAATGGGAGAATACATTAACTACCACCTTGACAAATACATCAGCGATTGTGAGTTTCTGTCAAAAGACAGTAGGTAGAAGTATAAGAAGTTTAATACAAAATAGTATTTTATTCTAGTACCATGTAGTTTTCATTACTTTAGCTCTATAGCCTAATTTAAAGTCAGGGAATGTGATACCTCCTAACTTGTATTTTCAGGATGGTTTTGGCTATTAATGGAGTTTTACGATTTCACACAAAATTTTGTAGTTTTTCTGTAATTCCTTCAAGAGTGACATTGGGATTTTTATGGGAATCACATTAAATCCATATAGTGCTTTGAATAAGATAGACATTTTGACAATATTCTCCTGATGCATGAACATGGAATATTTTTCTGTTTCCCAATGTCCTCCTCTATTTCTTTCGTAAGTTGATTATAGTTTTTATCGTATAGGTTTTTCAAATTATTTGTTTACTTGGTTCCTAAGTATTTGATATTTTGGGGTTCTATTTTAAATGAAGTAAACAATTTATATCCCCCTTATTTTCATTTTTTCATATAGAAATGCATTAAATTTTTTTAATATTGGTTTTGTAACCTGCTATTTTTCTGTACTGGTTTATTGTTTCTAAGAGGCAGTGGAGCTTTTAGGGCATCCCATATATCTTAAAATGTCATTTACGATTTATTTCTTTTCCAGTTACAGTTCCTTTCATTTCTTTTTCTTGTCTGCTCTGGTGAGAACTCCAAGACTATATAAATAGTAGTGGTAAAAGTGGATATCCATACCTTGTACCTGATCTCAGGGGGAGGGCTTTCAGCATTTTTCTTTTCATTTGCTGCTGTCTGTGGGTTTGTTGTAAAGGTTCATTACTTTTGTGACGATTGTTCCATCTAAACCAATTATGTTGAGTGTTTTTATCATAAACGGTTGAGGGACTTTGTCAAAAGTTTTCCTACATTGATTGATATGATCATATGGCTTTTGTGCTGCTTTTTGTTAATACTGCATTAATTGATTTCTGTATATTGAACAATCCTCATTTTAATCAGTAAACTAATTTTTCTTTCTTTGCAGTTTTATTATAAATGTTTATAGTCTGGAATACTTTTGCTCTTAGAACACCATATACAAAGATTTATTGGCGCCACAGTTTTTTTTCTACAGAAATCACTAAAATGTTCTTGGTTTGTTATTTCCGTATAGGCTGTAGTTTTTCTCCATTACCCATATTTTATGAATTTTAAGTCTTTGTCAGCTTTATAATGAATGTGGAAAGCACATCACTGTATCACTGTATCACTGTCTTCCCATTGTTCATCGATTTGCTTGAGTGGGCTTTAGTAACATCTCCATTAGACCTGTCACAAGCAAGTGTAACCGAAGGGCATCTGCTTGCTCCAGGGACAGGAGGAGCCCGAAACCATTCTTCAGGTCATGGAACTGAGGTCCAGAATTGTTACTAGTTTTTGGCATTACAAGTAAATAAAACACGGGTAGCTTGCCAGGCTTTGCATTTGCTTAATATTCCTAAGTAATTAAGTAATTACTGATCACTGCAGTAAAATAATGTTATTAAAATAATGTACAGGGGCCAGAGAGATAGTAGAGCAAGTAGAGAACTTGTCTTTCAAGAGTCTGATCTGGGTTTTATTCCTGGCATACCATAAGATTCCCTGAGCACAACCAGGAGTAATTTCTCAGTCCAGAATTAGGATTAACACCTGAGTATCACTGGATGTGGCCCCAAAACCAAATAAATAAACAGACAAACAGACAGACACACAAACAGACAGACAGACAGACAGACAGACAGATAGAATAGCATAATCTACAGGAGGACCCAAGGAAGTCAATTTTTGCATAGGTATTCTTGAGCATATGTGTGTCTGGCAAGCAAGGGCATTACAGGAAATATTTAATGTTTATAGTCTGGAATACTTTTGCTCTTAGAACACCATATACAAAGATTTATTGGTGCCACAATTTTTTTTTTCTACAGAAGGCACTAAAATTTTCTTGGTTTGTTATTTCCATCTAGGCTGTAGTTTTTCCTCAATTACCCATATTTTATGAATTTTAAGTCTTTGTCAGCTTTATAATGAATGTGGAAAGCACATAGTTACTATTATTTACTTTCCCATTCCAAAAGACACAAATGGGAGCTTTTAATAAGGGGGGTCACCAAAATATACCTTTCTTCTGCATGAATGTGCTATTAGTGTTAAGCTATCCTAAATCTAACTTTTTATTACTGACCTCCAAGATGATTTGACATCTCTATTTCCTATTAATTTCCTATTGCATATTTTCCATTGACTTCATTTCTGATGCTCTAGCATAGAGATTCCCAAACTTATTTGGCTTACCACCCCCTATTCATAAAAAAAAATTACTCAGTGCTCCCTGGAAATCTACCGTATTTAAGCAAACAAAAATTGTTTAATTATAGCTTTCCCTTATTTAAATAATTCTTCCTTGTTAACATGTGACTTATTTAATTATTGATATAAATCATTAAATAGATTTAAATTAATGGTAATAGTTTATTTCATGCCCTTATTTTAATTAATGTTGAAATAACAAATAAGACATGAATATTGACAGTACACTTAAATAGTACTGTGCATACAGAATCCTGCCATAATTTTATTACTAGTAAGCACTAGAAGAGACAGAAGTAGATGGTAGATGCATTTAAAATGTTTTAAAATACTCATGTATAAATTGCTGTTTTATTGAAACAACAAAATGCTTTGTATATCGTATGTAATGCACAAAGGCAAAATGTATCTCATATGTGTTGACTTTCTAAATATTTTTTTAATTTAATTTTATTTTATTATTCCCCCCCGCCAAATATTTTTTTTTTTTTTTTTTTCTTTTGGGTCAGCCGGCAATGCTCAGGGGTTACTCCGGTTCTGCACTAGGATTACCCGGCGTGCTCGGGGACCATATGGGACGCCGGGATCGAACCGGCGCCAGGCCGGCCACGCAAGGCAACACCCTACCGCTGGGCTATCACCCGCCCCCGCCAAATATTATTACACCATTTTAAACATACAATTGAAAGATGCTCATGTAGAGTTTTGGTTCTACAGTGTTCCAGCACCCATCACTCCACCCAAACCCATCTCCCATCACCAATGTCCCCACCTCCCTCCCCCTCCCACACCTCAACTACTTGGCGGGTTCTGTATCTTTTCTCTCCTCTCTATCTCTCCCCTCCCACCAAACTTTCCTGCACATCGTGGAATGCAGTGCATTAAAGAACATTATTGTTTCCACTATTTTAATGGACCACGCGGCCACGCGACCTGGGCTCTAACTGGTTTTGCTCTGTTAATCTGGTCATGAGGCAGTTTCCCAGCATCCCGGGGAAATGGTGGCTAGTGTGATGGGCGAGTCTCATCCGGCTGCTTCCGGGAGCCCCCAGAGGTGATGGGCCCACTCCCCAAAAACCCATCTGCCCTCCTGGGGGCCCCATAATCAGCTGGGCCCGGGGCGAAGCTGAGTTCCAGCCTCCCCAGCAGCTTGTGAGGCTCTTCATGCTATGGCTGATGGCCCCAGGGCAGCTCCTGGGCGGGGCCACCAGGCTTGACAAAATGGAGGGGGGAATGGCGGACCCCTGACTCCATCTCGACTTTCTAAATATTTTAACACCATGGTTTATAAAGTTGTTAATAATACAGTTGTGGCCTTTCATGTTCTGACACCAATTGTATCACCTGAGTGGCCTTCCCTCCAACTTCTTCCCCATTTTCCCATTCACCTCCCAAGTCTACCCCTGAGCAGGCACATCATAGTAATTTGGTTTACACTGCTTGTTACAATCAAAATACTAAAGTATTATTAGAAATATTTCAGAGAAAATAAGTCATGAAAATTGTTGCACCTCACCACAGTGTTGTTAAGTCTTTGTCTGAGGATTTAATAAGCTGCTCATTGCTAGGAGAGCTTCTGTGTTATTGGTTTTGTTTGTTGAGTTTAATTGGCTGCTATGTTACTTTCCCATCCAGTGTGTGTGCCCCTACTGGAATTTCAGTACAGTAGAATCTGAAAGTGTCAGGAGGTCCGAAAGCTCCAGGATCTGTAGAAAGGGGCTGAGTCTCCAGTTTCTTAGTGATACCATAGGATTGGGCCATTGGTGTGGGAGCAGCAGTGGGGTAATGGGTGCTGCTGCCAGGGCTTCTGCAGGGTGAGGGAACAGCACAGCCTCCTTCAAGGGCCCCCCAAAGTTTTCACCTGGAAGACTGGTGTGTCCATGAATTTCAGCTGCTTGCATCTCCTCCAAGATTTAGATCGTGAATCTGAAGAGCAGGGATGCTGGGTGAGTCCATACGGCAATGGCTGGGGAGGTGGTCCCTTCTCTTACTACTTATTGCATTTACACTGTGATTAAATAATCTTGAAACAATTCAAAAGTAATCTAAATTAGAGTCTATATATGTTACTTATTTATAGAATCTTGTATTAAACAAGTAATTACACACAACACATATTACTGCTGATGCCTGCTGGACTTCCCAACTATGAATAACACCCTCTCAACACTTGTTGCTATGTGGGCTTGACTACTGATTGGCCATGGCTTATATTTTGTGTGTTTATTTGGAAAATTAGGTAAATTGATGACTTTAACTCCATGGTACACAGCAGATGAAACATATACAAATGATTTTTCAAATTTTTCTTTTACTCGGTCTCTCTTTTTTTCATACTCTCACCACACCCTTATGTTTATTTAACCAGTGCCCCAACTGTGACTTATAGTTTCTACCACTCACCGTCTGCATCATCCCGGCACACCCCAGGGGTCTTTCCCACTGTGGAAATATCTAATCTAGCATCATAACAGCTTATTCAATTTATTTTGAGTTTTTAGAATAGTTTTTTACAGTATTATTTGAGGAAATTGCTTTGCCTGAGTTACAATGTTTGATCTATTAAAGGATTAGTAAATTTTTAGCTAAAAAATAGTCCAATTTAAGAAATATGAACAGTGTTAACAGTTTCACAGTGAGTTTATCATACTAAGTGAGTTACCTGGCTATTAGTGAAACAACTTGAATTAATACCATAGTACCTGAACTTCCATATTAAAATATGCTTATTTTTACAAAGAAGATGAAATGTCTGTCATTTCTGCTCTCCCTTTTTGATGGGGTTGGATAAGTTTTCTCGTAAATTTCTACCAGTGCTTTGATATTGCCCCCTTATCAGATGGGGTCCTGAACCTCCACTTCGCTGATGACATCATTCTAATAACACCAAACATTAGCAACGCACAAAAGCTGGCTGACTTCAACCGAGAATGTGGAAAGATAGGTCTATAGCTGAATCTTAATGAAACAATGTTCATGAAAACGAACTAGTTCCAGAAGCCCCATTCACTCTCAAAGAACAAACATCTCTGAATGGTTATGTGTACCTAGGTAAGAACTCAACATATGAATGACCTAAAACCTGAGTTGCCAGGAAGAAGAGAGCGGTGTGGAATGCCTTCAAGAGCACGAAGAAATAGCTAAAAGACAAAGAACCTCCAGCTCCAGGCACATCTCTTCAATTCCACCATTCTCCCTGCATAACATATGTCTCAGAGACCTGGGCCCTACGAAAGCAGGATGAGAACACTCCATGTCTCCCAGAGAGGAATCAAAAGAGCTATGTATGGAATATCATGCCTCACTAAGTGAGAGAGGAATCCAGAGTTTCACCTGTCAAAGATCAAGAGTTAGGGATGCTGTCTCATTTGCCAAGGCATTGAAAATAGATGGCTGGACATGTAATCGTAGACAATGCTGGCTAGAGTCTTTACCAACTGGATCCCCGGATGTCAAAAGATCACATGGCCACCTACCTAAAGATGGTCAGACTTCTTCACCAAGACCCTGAATGAATGGTTTGAAGCTCTTCATATTCCTGAGCAACCAGATGCCATTGGGATTTGGCACATGACAGGGATAAATGGAAACGTACTGGTGCCTGCTAGAGCAAATCAATGAATAATGGATGTCAAGTGATCAAGTTCAAGTATCAGATGGGGGGGAAACTGGGGATATTGGTGCTGGGATATATACAGTGGTGGGGAGAAGGTGTTAGAACATTGCATTTCTGAAACCCAATCATTAACACTTTGTAATTTACCTCATGGGATTCAATTTTTTTAAAAAGTTGATGAAAGTACTGTAGAATTCAATTATGCTCAATAAACAATACCACAGAAAGGCTCAACTAGCAGGGGACAGGTATTATAATATACAGCAACAGATAATTTAGTAAACCCTTAGACAAAAACCCCATGGTGAGCTATAACAACTGTCACAAATTTTATTTTACTTAAGATTTTTGTAAAATATAGACATCTAGTCAGACGTAGTCAGCGTTAGGCGTCTAGTGCACTGCTGGACTAAGCCGTACGCTGATCCCACGGGATGTCAAAAGATCACGTGCCGCCCACCACGAGATGGTCAGACTTCTTTGTCAAGACCCTGAAGGAACGGGTTGAGGCTCTTCATATTCCTGAATCAACCAGATGCCATTGGGCTACATTGGCACATTATAGGGTCCAATGGAAATGTTACTGGCGCCCGTCGAGCAAATCAATGAATAACGGGATTCAAGTGATCAAGTGATCAAGTATTTTTTGTAACAAGCAAAATAAAAAATATTTTTTTTATTTCTAAGGGCACAGGCTTTGGGGCTGGTTGGGAACATGGGGTGGTGGAAGGCTACACTAGCAATGGGATTGGTGTTGAAATATTGAATGCCTGTTACAACTTCATTGTGGACAACTTTGTAAACGATGATGTTTAAATAAAACAAATAGTTTTAAAAAAAAAAAAAAAAAAAATGCTTATTTTAATATGGAATACACATATTTTACATAAATTGGAATATTTTTAGCTAAAATTATTTTAGAAATGTTTATAATTCTCTATTCTATATTTTATCAGTGAAAGTGAGTATAGTGAAGTCTTGATGTAAATTCTAGAACCAGAATTGAACTTTCTATAAAAATACATGAAAAATTCAATGAAACTATTCATTAATAAAATAAAATTAATAAAATTAATAAAAGTATTTCAAATGTTCAGCAAAAAAATTTAGACTCTGTGGTATGAATCCAAAGTATTGTATAGATATTATTAACATATGTTCGTTTTAACCACACTTGTGACTATATTTCTCTTATGTTTATATTTCATAAGATGTATACTGTTATTAATATTATATATCTGTATATATATATATTGCATTGCTAGAAAAATATTTAAAAATCAATCCAGCATATAAATTTTTTAACATTTTATGACTATGCTCATTAGAAACATATTATTTTACCTTCAGTGAAACTATGTAACAAATAAAATGCCTTATAATGTCATTATGCTATATTATCACGGGGGAGTGTTTTGCTCTGTCCATCTGTTATCTGTGAATTCACCCATTTCTCACAATATCCTAAAAACATGGGTACTATTTTAATTCTCAATTTTGTATGTTGAGAAAGATGAGAACTAAAAATCATAGATAATTGTTATAAGGTCATAAAGTCAGGATACATTGGCAAAACTCATTACAGAAGTAACTCTATGGCAATTTGCATAAGTTGGTCAAATGCAAATCACTTTTGGAGGAAGTTGCAAGAATTTATGTAGTTTATGGTCCCAATCCTGGTGAAACTTGGCCAGTTGTATGGGCCTAACGACTTACTGCTTGGGCACAATGGCAATATGGCATTACTTGGTTCCAGTGGTTCTGGGGTCACTAAAACTACATTGAGATTGTGCTGCGGATTGAATTTAAGGCCTGTACATGCCAAGCATATGCTCCAGCTCTTTGACAGGTAAAAATATCCCATCCCACCCCTGGTCACAGCCACAAAGAAATGAATAGATCATCAAGAATTAGTCTTGAATTCAGACTTTACAATACTTTGTAAAATGTGCCTATTAACAATAGCAAAAGGTTAGGTGTATATTTGGTGTGCTTTTGGAATGTAATCAGTCAATTAACACTGATATCAGGTCCTCCAAGAGAGAATCAAATATCCAAAGTCACAAGACAATGCATTTTTTAGACAGAAGAATCACTCACTACAGAAGATATAAAACAGCCTGAAATAAAAGTCATAATTTCATTAAGTGTGGGGAAATGCTGGGGCATCCCACACAAAATCTGGGGGGCAGGGCTAGACATCCCCGTCTGCCCCAGGGGATCGCAGCCGGTGGATGGAGCGAGAATCCAGAGAAGTTTCAAAGTGCTTTACTTAACACAAGTTCTAGCATACAAATCAGCAATAGGAAAAACCCCAAACTTAGGTGTTGGAGGACAGGTTTAGCTAACCTAGGAGTTTTGTTGTTTTGCCCACTCCCAGCTTAGTCTTATTTAAGCCATGGTTCATTCTAATGAGACCTCTCTTCTATGTAAACACTGCTAGAGGGTGTGGCAGTTACAGAAGTCACCTTGATTGAATAACTTCTGACTTATACATCTACTAAGACTTCTATGTTTTCTAGATTGGGCACAGCTCCTCTTTATACCCACTGCACCCAGCGTGGGACAGTTAGAATTTACCAGGAGACTACCATCCTGGCTAAGCTGAGACTATAGGGAAGACTATAGGAAGGATCATACTAGTTCGCTCTAAGCAGGCGAGTGTGACCCTTTTCAGTACACGAGAACAAGATACTCAGAATCACCCTGGTGCAGACAATAATAAGAAGGACCTTGTGGGTACCATCTAGATTACATGAAGCTCATGAAATTAAGATGTATTACTTTATATCTGCCCTCTCTCTCTCCGGTGTTTTACATAAGAGATAATCATTATCGGTAGAAAGGATTAGACCTTGGCATAACCTTTGTTTATACCTGCAATAGAGTGTGGCACTACACTCTGTTTAGAGTTCTTTGTTGACATGACCCTCCCGATTGGATTACTTTGGTGTATATAAGGGGCTGACTTGAGGCCCCTTCACTTTTCACCTTTTGGGCCTTTTAGCTTTCACCTTTTGGCTCCTGTGGCTTTAGGCTCCTCGGCTCTTTGCTTTTGGCCTTTTGCTCCTTCTGGACAGGACTCAGCTCGGGTGAGATCCCGCTCTCTTTGGTGGGAGACTTAGGTTCTTTTGTATGGTCTAAGTTGGGACCAGAGCTAAAGTTTGTTCATTATATTGGAGTGCTGTGGAAGAGCTGTTGTACTATTAAAAGCCATTTTTGGAACTGCACTGGACTTGTGAGTTTTCATCTGTTCTCCCGGCGATCCTCGGAGGTAGAAGAGAACCTCTGTCCTGACACTGTCGGGGACCCTGGCGGCGTTCCCCGACACTTAGGGTTCTGGGCTGGGCCGTGGCCACGTGTAGGCTAAGATGGTTGTCACCACATGTTAAGGCCCCGCAGAGAGGAGACAGCAAAGAGGCAAGAAGGGAAATGCCAGCAAAAAAGGGGAAAAAGGAGAGAGCCAAAAAAGGAAGCAGGCTTGGGGGCGGGGCGTTAGCCCAGTGGGTTGGGTGTTTGTCTTGCCGCGCCGGCCCATGCCGGCCAGGGTTCGATCCCCAGCATTCCATATGGTCCCCAAGCACCTCCAGGAGTAATTCCTGAGTGCAGAGCCAGGAGAAACCCCTGAGCATCGCGGGTGTGACCCAAAAAAAAAAAAAAAAGGAAGCAGGCTAATATTTATATCCCTGCAACCCAGACCTCCCACTCCAAGGAAAGCCATCAGGGTCAAATCCCTCTTGTAATTTCTCCCAGGATCTCATCTAGGCCCTGTGAGATGTTAATGTTGCTGAGCCAAGATCTGCATCGGAAGTGCCCTGCAGGGTAGAGTGGAGGAGTGGCTTCTGAGATGAACTGTGTCTCAGAATGCAAAGGCATGCATCTGAACCAAAGAGTATTCTATTGCCAGTTATATAGTTATATATTTCTCCAAGCCTTCCCAAGAGTCTCATGCTTACTCCATGATTGTTCTGTATATCAGTCTTTGAGTTATCAGGGGAGCCATGCTTGCTTGCTTGGAGGCAAACAGCATTTCTCTCTGGTCTAATTACTTAGAGTTTCAACGTGGCCAGGCAAATATACCGGTAAGATCTAGCTAGTCCCCGATGATTGTGGCAGCATGAGAGAATATTTATACCAGCCAGTATAGAATATATGGTCAGATAAACTGCCACACTCAAACTGTCCTCCTCCTGTCAACAAAGTGACCTGCAGGAGGCAACTCCAGGCCAGATGCAGAGGCTCTGGGCAGCAGCGAATTGCAACAATTAAGTATATTGTACTGCAACAATTAAGTATATTGCATTCCTTGTATTCATTCTGAAATCTGAAATTCATAAAAGCCATTTCTGTTGATGGGCATGTCTACTACAGCTATCTTCCAATTGAAAATATCCAAAATTTGACATTTTTTCCTAAAAATTTTATTTTCCTGCACTGTTTTCTTTTACACAATGAGTGACATCACCACTTTATAATTACCTGAGTCTAAAATCTTATAATAATCCTATGTTTGCAGGACTCCTCTAAGGGCCGCTGCATCTGCTCTGAATTGCCGCCTGCAAATCACTTCATAGATAAGGGGGTAGTCTAAATGTGGCAGTTTATCTGACCATGTATACTAACTGGTATAGATATTCTCCCATGCTACCACAATCATCGTGGGACTAGCTAGACCAGCATATTTGCCTGGCCACGTAGGATCCCTAAGTAATTAGACCAGAGAGAAATGCTGTTTGCCTCCAAGCAAACAAGCATGGCTCCCTGATAGTTGCCTTACTCAAAGGCAACTAAAATACAAAACTACAATGAAGTAGAAGAGACTTGTGAAGGCTTGGAGAAATATTTTACTGGCATTAGTATTAGTCTTTGGTACAGAGACATGCCATCTCAGAAACCCCCTTCTCTACCCTATAAAGGCATTTCCAGGGAGATCTTGGCTCAAAACATTAGCATACAAAAGGGCCTAGGTGAGGTGCAGGGAGGGATTACCTAAGTGTATTTGACCCTCCCTGCTTTCCATAACAGTGGGAGGAAGGTCTGAGTTGCAGGGATATAAAACTAGTCTGTTTCCTCTCTCGCACGCTTCTTTTTGGGCTCTCTCTTTTGTGAGCGCTCACCCTTCTTGGGAGTCTTGTCTTCTTCTCCTTTTACAGGGCCTTTACACGTGGTGGCCGCCATCTTGGCCTACACGTGGCTGGGGTTCTAGCCTGGAATCCTAAGCACCGGGCTTTTCCTTTTGCTGATTTGTATGCCTGAACCTGTGATAAGTAAACCCTTTTAAAACTGCATCGGATTCCTGAGTTTTCATCCATTCCTCGCTGGCTTCGGAGGTAGAAAGAACTTCGCTTCCCGGCACTGTCAGGGACCCGGCGGAGCTCCCCAACAATCCTAGACTGCTCTTTATGGTTTGGCCCATAGTCACTAAATCAAGCTCTCATTCATTGTCATTTTTCCCTTCTTCCCACTGACAATTCAGAAGGTTATACCGAAGAACAGATACTCCCAATGGTTTTGTTTCTTTTTTTTTTTTTTTTTTTTTGGTTGGCTTTTCTGCTCACACCTACTCCTGGTTCTGCACTAAGGAATCACTCCTGAAGGTGCTCGGGGACCATATAGGACGTTGGGGATCAAACCTAGGTCAGCCATGTGCAAGGCAAACACCCTACCCACTGGAATATCTCTCTAGCCTCTTATCATTGTCTTTGATCTAGAAACAGCTAAAACTTCCTCAATGTTTACTCACTTTTTTTTTAAGGAAGGTGTTCAAATGTCTAGACTGACCCCTAACATTCTGTATATTTTGGTGCTGATTTACCTCTCTAGAAACCTGTCTAGCCATCCTCTTCCTGTCTGGTGGTGCAAGGAACACTGGCGAGGCAGTCTAGAGAGTATCTAGGAAAGCTAGGGATGGCCACCATTAGAATTATAGACCAGAAGGCAACACCAGGAGTTGTACCCTGTGATGTGCATGGTCAGGTCTACAGCAAACAATTCAAATCTGAAATTTATTTTAAGAATAGAAATCAAAGTAGGAAGCCAAATTGAATTCAGAAACCAGAATGAGAAACAAGGAATGACTGCTGGGAGAGATGTCCATCTGAAGGATTCCTGAAGTGGAATGCAATTGTTTATTGTAAGCTTTTTTTGGGTATTAAAATTCAAGTGTAAGGAATGGTTCACTTAAAGAAAGTAAATTATATCATAGTAGGTAGAAATCACTTGCCATTGCCAAGACATTTTATGCTGTTTCAAGTTTTTAGCCTATCTCATGTCATTGCCTCTCTCTGAAATGTTCTTTCACTTCCCTGTTTCTTACTCCCACTCATCCCTAAACTAGTTTAAACATGTTCTCTTTTGTAAATAGTAGCAGCCAGCATAAACTGAGCATTTACAATCTATAGGCACCATGCCAAATGCTTTATATATAATCTCATTTAAATCTGTTTAGGAAAGGTGCCTTTAATTTCCTCATTTTACAGATTAAGATACTGACATTTAAAAAAAAGAAATCAATTTGCAAATGGTTATGCAACAATTAAATTAAGGAGTAGGAATTAAACCCAGACAGTCCAACTCTAGAGTTGAAGCATATTACCACCATGGACCTTCACTGATTCCCTAAGCTGATTTGTGATGCCTCTCAGGTGCTTCTGTGTTTACATTTTCAAAGCTCCATCCTTCTTTAATATGTTCTTTTATTTATCTGTCTCCCAGGGCTGTGAGGCTTCTAGAAATCAAGAGTCAAATATCTACTATAAGGGTAGAATTTCAATAGTGTTTAATTATTACTGTCCATCAAGTTGCTCTGGATATGTCACCGAATGTGGTATGGTGTGTTATTCTTTCACTGTTTAAAATACTTCCTTAATACATGTTTGGGTCAGTCACTAGAATCAAGATGTTTTCTAGACTGTATTAGATATTGACAAATAATATTTGTTTTTGTAAATTATACAGTTTACTGCTCCTTAGAATAATTATCATGCTACAGTTTTCAAGATAATTACTTATATTTATGTAAACTAAGTTTCAGCCGTAATTTCATTTTCACATTTATAAATTTTTATGTCTTATATATTTTTTCTACCTTTCATCTTTTAAGGTTTTTGTGGTATTAAGAGAATGGTTGAACTTGTCAACTTTAATCCCAAGTGACTCAAAGAGTAATATTTAAGGATTTATTTAAGCCTAATAGTCATCAACCTCTCAGACTTCCAAATGAAGCAAATATATGCACCCCTGGGAGGGTTGCACAGACTTCATTTCAAGGCTCCACAATATCAGTGACTAATCTTGCTGAGACAGGTGTCTCTTTCTAGTCCTAGAGAAGCACACCTGTAAAGAAGAAGAGCTTGGAAGGTCCTTTCCAAGTCTTCCATCCATTCTTATGGGGGTAGAAAAGTGATTTTGATCTACTTATAAAACATCAGAAGGAGCATGAGAAAATTTTATATCATTTGCTTTTTACACTTCATCAGGCCTTGTGAAAGAAAGTCATTTATTTAAAACAAAAAACTAAATGAATAAATGAATGAATGAATGAATAAATAAATAAATAAATAAAGCATTGTATCACTGTATTACTGTCTTCCCGTTGTTCATCGATTTGCTCAAGCGGGTACCAGTAACACCTTCATTCGTCCTGTCACAAGCAAGTGTAACCCAAGGGCATCTGCTTGTTCCAGGGACAGGAAGAGCCTCAAACCATCCTTCAGGTCATGGAATTGAGGTCTATAATCATGACTAGTTTTTGGCCTTAGAAATAAAACATGGGTAGTTGGTCCGAAGGATATGAGTTATTGTTAAACTGCTTAACATTGTCTCCTGCTCACAACCAAATAAATAAATAAATAAATAAATAAATAAATAAATAAATAAATAAATCTATTTAGAGCCAGAGCTATAGTACAGTATATAGGGCATTTGCCTTGCATGTGGTGGACCTGAATGATTATGTTCTCCTGGGGTCCAACCAGAAGTAAGCACAGAGCTAGATGCACAGAGGGCGCCCCTCCTCCCAAAACCAAAAAAAAGTAAAAAAAAAATAAAACCAGAAACAGCAGTACAAACTGACAAAATAAAGTAGTTATCCAGCAACTTTACCTTGTGAAACTAAAATTTATGTTAATTGTATAACTTCTACTACAGGAAGAAGTTTTAGAAGTTCTTCAGCCAAGGCTATAGAATTGACTATTACTTCTTGATAGATTTCAAGGATCTGGGAATATAGAATAAAAGCACACCACAGAGACTGGCACATATCCTGAAGAGCAAGAACAACAAATGCTGGCGTGGATGCGGGGTAAAAGGGACTCTCGTCCATTGATGGTGGGAATGTCAACTAGTACAGCCTTTTTGGAAAACAATATGGACATTCCTCCAAAGACTCGAAATGGAGCTCGCATTTTTTTTTGTTCAAATTTTATTACACGACTTTAAGACATACAATTGTGAGATGCTCATGTTGAGTTTTGGTTCTACAGTGTTCCACACCCATCCCTCCACCCAAACCCATCTCCCATCACCAATGTCCCCACCTCCCCCTCCCACACCTCAACTACTTGGCAGGTTCTGTACGTCTTTTCTCTCCTCTCTGTTTGTGCTCCCATTTGACCCAGGCATACAACTCCTGGGAATATACCCTGGGAAGCCTAAAATATGCAGCGGAAACACATCCCTACTTTTATGTTAATAGCAGCATTATTCACAATAGCCAGAATCTAGAAATAACCAAAGTGTCTGAGAATCGATGACTGGGTAAAGAAACTTTGGTATATCTACGTAATGGAATACTATGCAGGCTGTCAGAAAAAAATGAAGTCATGAAATTTGCCTATAAATGGATGGACATGGAGAGAATCATGTTGAGTGAAATTAGCCAGAAAGAGAGAGACAGATATAGAATGACTGCATTTATTTGCACGACATAAATATATATATATATATATATATATATATGTACATATTATGATACCAATATCCAAGGTCAGGTGAAACATGGAACAGGAGGTCTTGTCAAAGGTGGAGATTATTACAAACATGTGGGAGTCAGAAGCTAGGTAAGACAGAGAATGGAACATGGAACAGTGTGCTAATAATTATCGAAAGTGCTGATACCAACCTAGAACTGAGCTTTAAATACAGACAAAAAGATACACATGACAACCTCTTAATGTATGTATTGTAATCCACAATGTGGAAGGAAAGGAAAAGAAAAAGAGAGAGAGAAAGAGAGAGAGAAAGACATTAAGAAACCTGCCACAGAGCCAGGCTAGGGAGGGGGGAGGGAATCAGGAACATTGGTGGTGGGAAATGGGGACTGGTGGAGGGATGGGTGCTGGAACAATGTATGGCCGAAACTCAAATATGAACATCTTATGAACATCTTTGTAACTGTATATCTCATGGTGGTATAATAAAATATTTTAAAAAGAACTATGTGAGTTCTCTAGGTCCCACCTCCAACTAGGGTCTCTGTTGACCTTCAGAATAAAGTACAACCTCAGGAGTCATGATTGTTTTCCATCACAACTGCTACAATGATTCTTAATGACCCCTGAGACTTCTGCATACTGCAGTAAGTTTTCAAATATGTCTTCACTGGACTTCAAAGATTTCTTCAGGATGACCCAGGTACAAAGTGGAAAGTGCCTTAGGAGAGAGAGCAAGAAATACTTAACCTATTGTGCCAAACTCTTCAAATATCCCGATACCTGATATGGCAGCTAGTTTAGCTTAGCTATACTCCCACACAATTAAAATGGGTATGAAAATCAAGATATAACTCTGTATTTTTGAGTCAAATCACTTACTTTTTTACTTAGCTATCCTATCTTTAACAAGTCTTTTGTTTGCTTGTGTTTGTTTTTGATTGCTCAGTCCTGCCTCAGTTTCCTGGTATTAAAGGAGGAATCACAGGTCGACTTTAGATAGACTGTTAAAGAGAGAGTAGCTAATGTCCAATGTTATATTTTTGTATAACAAAAGGAGAGAGTAGCTTAGGTCCAATGTTATATTTTTGTATATTTTGGTTATATCATCATTAATTAGTGATGGACATAAATGACAGGCAAATATGAATATCAGAAACATGATTATGTAATCCAGTTCTCTGTTCAGTAAGAGATTTTAAATTGAGTTCCAATTCTAGAAACCCTAGTTATAATTTATTTTTATTCTGGAGATGTATTTTTCTTTTAACTTTAATTTCTATTAATAGGATCTCACTGCCCCTCAAGGTGTTGCATGTGTGGGTGAGGTGCCTGGCTGTGTCAGCAGATGGCAGACAGGAGACAGGTTTGTCCACACCCAGGACTCTGCCCGGGGCCCTGGATAGTTGATGGTCTGACATAGAAAAAGACTGGGTCCCCTGGGTGAACCCAGAGCCATGGCAGAGCCTGGCAAGCTACCTGTGGTGTATTCAATATGCCAAAACAGTAACAATAATGAACCTCATTCCCAGCGAATGGAGATGTTACTGGCGCCTGCTCGAGCAAATCACTGAACAAGGGGAAGACAAGTGACAAGGATCTTACCAAGTCTTTCTTTATGTCTATTTTTAAATATAAATAAGCTCTTATCAAAAGTCATTTTATTGTCACAAAAAGTAAGTCTTCTTAGTTAGACTACATTTCCATTGTAGTTAATTTTATGTACATAGTTCAAAGTTTAAAAATCTGGTTTAGTCTTTCTTCAAATTGTCATACATCCTAGAATGGTGGGGATATAAAGTTACTGCTACCAATTTGATAACCTGTTTTCAAAACATTGATGTAAAATCAACGATCACGATCACGATCTTCCCGTTGATCATCTATTTGCAGAGCGGCACCAGTAATATCCTATAGTCCGTCTCATGCCAGTAGAGCCAGGGGCACGGCTTTGCTACGGAACATAAAGAGCCTCAAACCATTATATTAGGTCATGGGAATGACCTAATATAGTACTGGAATTTGGCATATCATATACAACACGAGAAGCTTGCCAGGCTTGTCGGCGGGAGGCAAACTCTTTTAAACACCTCCAAATAAAGCATTTATTGATGAACCGCGCCGCGGGTTGATTTTGTGTAAAATCAACAACATAGGCAAATACATTTGAGAAGTTAATGACTCCTTTACAATAAATAATGAGTTGACTGACAAATATGTGTGAATTTAAATGAGTTTTGGTTGTGGTACTTGGCTGCGTCAGCAGGTGGCATACAGGCGATAGGCTTGTCTATACCCAGGGCTCTGCCCTGTGTACCCTGGATGGTTGATGGTCTGACACAGAAAAAGACTGAGCCCCCTTGGATGAACCCAGAGCCAAGGCAGAGCCTGGCAAGCTACCCGTGGTGTATTCAATATGCAAAAACAATAACAATAATGAACCTCATTCCCAATAAATGGAAACGTTACTGGCGCCCGCTCAAGCAAATTGATGAACAAAGGGAAGACAAGTGACAAGTGATTATAGTACTATAAGAAGTCTCAGAAGAGATAATGTTCTCACATTACATTTTTACTGTGACTATGTAAGCAGAAAAAAAAGACAAACCAAAATTGGAAAAGTCTGTTTTTTATTTTATTTTTAATTAAGATTTTATGGTTTATAATACCATTAATGATGACTTTCATGCACATAATTCCAACATTGCCCCCCAGTGTACCATTCTCCCTCCCCTAAGGACCTTAAACCTGTACTTTCATCTGCTCCACCCACCCCTACCTCCCAACTCATTGCTGCTACCTCACAAGCTATCTTAAGTCCCACATATAAAATTTACTTAAATTAAGAAATCAGATGTGTGGGGTGGTCCAAAAATGTAGTATATAGGTAGTAATCAGAGAAGAATGATATATTCTTAAATATAGAATGGGAGATTTGTTTTATTAAACTATTTTATTGTTATTTTCTTTTAGGGCTATATTTGGCCGTGCTCAGGACTTATTCCTGGTTCTGTGCTCAGGAGTCATTTCTGGAAGACTCAGGATTGAACCTGAATTAAAGAAGCGTTAACCACTTATCTCTCTGCCCAAAAAATTTCTCAGAAAAAGCTCAGATTCCATAAAAATTAGCAAGAATAATGTCTCTACTTTCATTTTCTAGTAGCAAAAGTTCCCAGTAGTGTTAAGCACTCCTCCAAAATATTTCAGAAAAGCTGAGTAAATTCTTGTTATGTCATCTGAAATTAATTCTCTTTTTACCACATCCAGGATTCATAATTCTAACAAGTGGAAAAATACTTAATATTTTCTGAGCATGAGTGGTAAAATAGGAAGTTTTTCCTGAGACATTTATATGGATCTGAATGGAATTAGTTGATCACTAAAAAACTTAAAGCACACTCATGTGGCTTTTAAGCATGACACTAGTAGCAGAATCAACTCAGAAAAGCAAAGACATTCATACCTTCACTTATTTCTAGTTAAGCAATATGTACTTCTTCATCTTTTATAGATCACCAGAAAGAATAATACTGTTAATTAATGTGAACCATGCTACAGTGATCTATTCCTACCCCCTGGCATGTTGCTTTGGTGGTGGTAAGCAGCAAAGTGTTTATAACTATATTGACTCAACTTGGAAAGAGATAACGAATCTTAGTATACAATCAAATATGTATTTTCTTGTTGTAGAAATTTTTAATTGTTCTGCTAAAACAACAACAACAACAACAACAACAACAACAACAACAACAACAACAGTGGCTTTCTTGGGTCTGTTTTGTACGGCAACCTCTTCCTACCCCTTAAGATCTATACTCAGTTCACTTAATTTTTTCTTTTCTTTCTTTTTTTTTTTTGCTTTTTGGAGTCACACCTGGTGATGCTCAGGGGGTTACTCCTGGCTCTTCACTCAGAATTACTCCTGGCAGTTCTTGGGAGACCATATAGGATGATGGGGATCGAACATGGGTCGGCCAACGTCCTACCCGCCGTACTATTACTCTGGCCCCTCAGTTCACTTTATGAGTTAACTTTGTGGTTTTAAATATGCCCCTTTCTGTATCATTTACATATTTCTGTTCCTAACTTCTATTCAGATGCATTCTCACCTGTGAATTTGATGTAAAAATTGATTATAATTATGACTTGGGAGGAAGATGATAGCCAAAACATTGTAAAGACCTCTAGGTTTCACCAGGTAATTATCTATTATATTTGCAGAAGGCAGTGCTAGTTACCTGCCTAAATAAATGTATTTCTCTTCCATGCTTAAAAACAGGACTCAAGTTTTGTTCAATATGACAGTGGTATTTTCTAAAAAATACTACTTTATGCCTCTAGATGCCAAGAACTCCATGCCACAATGCCCAAAGTAGTCATGTGGTGTGCGTGGCAGTGCAAAATTTCACAGTTCTCTCAGCCCAGTAGAGGCACAGCAAGTGAGATGGGAAAGTTATGTAGAAGCCCACTAAGCTCAGTGAATAAAAATAAAACAGTGTGGAAGGTTCAACTAGCACCTAACAGCTCAGCAAATCTCAGACAATGATTCTAGAAACACCATCTATTATGAGATATACATGTTGTCATATAAAGTAAATTATTTTGTGTCTGCTAAAGGTCAGGTGGGATTTTGGTATATTAGGGAAGGAAAGGTCACACTGGTGGGTTGGGAACTGGTACATCACATACCCGAAACAACTGCATTATGAACAACTTTGTAAATAACTTTGAAAAAACCTTTGTAAATATTTGCAAATAAAGTTTCAAACAATGAAACAAACAAAATATCCAATAATAATGGGGGAAAGGGTAAGTGTTGAATATCTGCCTAAAGACTCTGACTTTCATTTACTGGACAGGGTGATGCCTTTGAGTTCTAGGATTTGAGGGAGGCCGCAAAGTGCCACTCACTGGCACGTCATATCAGAGGACCAAGTGCTGCACAGGCGTGAGCCAGGTTCACTCGCACAGGGAGCACCTTACCCCTGTCCCCTCTCTCGGCAAGCCAGGAGCTGCTAGCTGTGATTTCAGTAAGACTTAATGAAATTTACAAATGCTATCACAAAGCATAGAAAAAATACCTTAAAATAGAAACTGAAATAAAAGACACCAACCAAAAATTATAGACTTTCAAGTCACAAATTATTCAGAGGCAAATTAAGTTGGTGGCAGAAGAAAATAAAACAAAACCATGTAGGCTTGTTGTCAGGAATTCTTATAATTCTGAAGTTGTTTCTTTTGCATTGTCGGTTATTTTCTCTTATAGTCTCCTCAATTTTTCTTATTCTCTTTTCTATTTACTTTTCTTGAATCTGTTTATTCTATCTTCAGGTGTACCGATTAGCTTTTCAGCTCATCCATACAGCTTTGAAAGCTTGCTATTGCATTCTTTATTTCTGTTACTTCTGTTTGTACTATTTCCTTTATTTTTTTTCTATCAAGCTCTCTTAATATTTATTCTTTGCTTGAACATCATTTTCAGATTCCTGAGCATTGATATAATTGTTGTCCCAAAGGTCTTCTTCCAGCAGATTATAGAGGTCTGATATCACTGGGGATCCCCCTGACTTTTTGTTGTCATCTTGCTTTTTGAGCAGCTCTTTGTTCTTTTGTTTTCCTATTGTCCTACCCTTTGTGTTCACCATTGATGAGAGTCAGGCTATGTCTGTGACGTTTATGAGCAGGTGGTATCTTGGTTGTCTTGTGAGTGAGCTGTTGTTTGGAAGCTCCTAGGACCTTTGCTACCATGACAGTGGTGCTTACTTCCTATGTTTTAATAATGATATTTTTTATGTGACTAAAGTCTGAGGATTTCAAACAGGACTTTGAGAGTGCGGGGTGGTTGGAGTACTTTGTTATGAGGCTGCTTATATGGGTTGGTATTTAGGAGCATAATTGTCACATGCAAGAAGTCTGGTGTCAAAGCAGGTGGGCAGGGCTGAATTTCCCATCACTGATACCTGGGGGAGGAGCATCAGGAGTTGTCTCCTGGAGCCCTTTGCTGCTGCAGAAGACTTCCCACAAAGGCCTCCCTGGATTCTCAGCTACACTATTGTACCTAACCCAGGCTGAATTTTATTATTTTTTTTAACATTTTATTACACCACCGTGAGATATACAATTACAACATTGTTCACGCTTGGGGGTTTCGGTCACAAAGTGTTCCAGCACCCCGCCCTCCACCAGTGCCCCTCAACCACCACCCATGTCCCCAATTCCCTCCCCCTCCCACATCCTGCCTAAATGGCGGGTTCTTTATCTCCTCTCCTCTCCCTCTCTCTCTCCTCCTTCTCCCACACAATTGTGGGTTGCACTACGTACACTTAGAAGCCCAGGCTGTACTTTAGAATCATGTGATTAGCTCTCTAATATTCTGAAGTGTAAAACCACATCTCAGAATTCCTGGAAAAGGTGGGTATCAACAAACTTTAAATCTCTTCAGGTGACTCCAATTTGCACTAGAGTTTAAAAGGTTTCAATGGGGGCGAGAGTTAGTGCAGCGGGTAGCACTCTTTCCTCGCAATGGCTGACCCAGGTTTTAACCCAGGCATCCCATTTGGTCTGCTGTGCACCCCAGGAGTAATTCCTGAGTGCACAATCAGGTATAGCCCCTGAGCATAGTTGGGTGTGGCCAAGAAAAACCCAGAAAATGTGCAAAAAACAAAAAAGGTTTCTATGGAGATCACCTATAAAAGAACTTGGCACATAAAAGATGCTAAATAAAATATCACTAATTTACTGTATATGTATTCTGTATCTTACAAATGTGTTCCCAGTTTATAGTGATGGCTTTATTTCACTCATGTTCCGATGTGATTTTTCTCTTTTACTGTGTAGGAAACAAAGAATATTACTCACTATCAGTCAGACAGCTCATAATTAAGGAACAACAGTTAAACCCACATTTCCCAAGGTCAAAGTCCATCCCCTTGCACAATCCTTCCATTCGTTTATGGAAATATTTTTTCCTTTTTATCTTCCTGAGGTCTCCAGCTTATAGAAATCATTCTGTTATGCTTCTTTTCTAAGTCACATCTGAATAAAAGCAGTCTTTGGGTTGGGAGGTGGCCTAAGTAGAGCACAGGCCTGACACACGCAAGGCTCTGGGCTTGATTCAGCAGCACCTCATGGTTCCTTGAGTGTGGTCCCAACAACAGTAACTATAAATAAGGATAATTAAATATACACATGAAAACACATATTTAGCTTTCTTCACCTGTCTTCTATAGTTTTGTGATTCTCCTTTTAGTCAAAGAAAATTAGGGTCAATTTGAATTGTAAAAGGAGATTGTAACGTCAGGCTTTCATAGTGTCAGGATGGGCTACCTGTACTTCTGAAAGCCTCGCAGTCATGCCTATGAACCGCTTCCAGTGCCATGTAAACTCATTCACGGGCCAGGATCTAGACATTCGTAAATAAACTTCAAGGGGCTGGAGCCATAGTCCAGTGGGTAGGGCATTTGCCTTGCATGTGGCCAGACCCTGGTCCAATCCCCAGCATTCCATGTGGTCCCCAAGCACTACCAGGAGTAATTCCTGAGTGCAGAGCCAGGAGTAGCCCCTGAGTATTTCCGGTGTGACCCCCCCCAAAATAGAAAAAGCAAAAGTAAATAAACAAATAAACTACAAAAGAAATAAAAAAATATTCATACTATGCATATTCATTGAGCTTAAATGGCAGAGTTATTCCTCTGCTATAAGGCCAGATACCTATGAACAGATTAAAGTAGTTATATTCATGGATTTCACCTGGGACTCTATTTAGCCATTTAAAAATATGTAATATTTGATATAAACAACTTTTCATTATTTTAGAAGAAAACTAGTAATCATTTGAAAATTAACCATACATGTCTATCCATCTTACATACCTTTATAATTGTTTTGGAAACAGACAAAGTCCTTAGCTATATTATGGTTATAATAAGACCTATCATCATGACTTGATTCTCACATATTGTTAGAGTAGAACTCCATCTGTGGGTCTTAGGAATTGTGTCAATTTTTTATCATGTAGTAAGATACAGTCAAATTATTTCCATAACTTTGGAAGTTACTCATACCACATTTTCTTTATTATTTTTTGGCATGTGAATCTATTTTACTGCTCTGACCAAATGTCTCTGTCTTGATAGCAAAAACATTTGCTTTCCTTTCATCTTACTTACTTGATAATTTTGGAAGAACAAATTGACAACTCCAATGAATGATTCTGAGTTAACAGGATAGCATCTGCCACGGAGTGGTTCTTCTCTTTAAGTGCACTGAAGCTAATTTCATTTTTAAATGGAAAAATATTGTCTGATCGGAGATAGCAATAAACAGGATCTACCTTCCAAAGTCTTGACCACTCACCCAGAAAACCTTATATAGATGCTAGCAATAGTTAAGCATAGTAACAATGCATGTCAATAAATAAATAAGTCTTGACCTAGGGGATCCTTCATTCATTTACTTATTTGGGTCTTGATTTTTATGTTTGAAATTTTGGAGATGGGATCTGTTTTTTAAAAAAAATTAAGTAGTGGGGCGAAAAAGCCACATTTAACACATTTAATAATACTTTCATATTAAATTGGTAAATAGAATTAGTTTCCTAGGAATTGTCACCTAGGAACTGGAGTACAGTGGGAGGGTTTTTGCTTTGCACATGGTCGACCCGAATTTAATCTCAGGCATCCCATATGGTCCCCTAAGCACCACCAAGAGTAATTTCTGAGTGCAGAACCAGGAGCAATCCCTGAGCATTGCTGAATATGGCCCCAAAAACAAAATAAAAGAACTGCCACCTAATTATCAATGATGCATGAGTTTATTTCTTTCTTGTTCATATTATGAATTTTCTTCAACTAATTATTAGCATTCCTCTAGAGATCTATTTTTGGTACATGTTTATTGATTTTTACACAGATCAATCTATTGTTAAAGATCTTAGAAAATTCACTTTAAAATGTTATAACAATGGGGTCAGTAAAATTACACAGGTAGCATATAGCAGATTAAAACAATCTTGCCAAATAATATTTCCAGCAAATATTTAGAAAAACTAAAATTTTAAAAAGTAGTTGCTACTTTGAACAGAACATACATTTTAGTATGCCCTTGCATGTATATTAATATCTGCATATATATGCTTGTCTTTAGAGAAATAAATGGAATTTAGAGGTTCTCCATGGCAAAAATTACTATAGGGAATTTATTTATGATTTTCCTATAATTTGGGGACTGAGGAAGAATGTATTCTTTTATTTTCGAAACAAAATGGAGATAGAGGGAGTAATTCTTTTTTGCTGTTGTTTTGGTTTTTGGACCATACAAGCATTTCTCATGGTTTACTGTGCTTAGGGATCACCTCTGGTGGGCTCAGGAGACCATATTCAGTGCCAGGGATCAAACCAGGTTGGTCATGTGCAAAGCAAATGCCCCTACCTGCTGTACTATCACTCTTGTCCCTGGTGAGGGCAATTCTTTTAGAGATACCCCGTTAGCTCTTTTACTATTTCCTTGAGAATAAAATATGTTAGAGTGGCTGCTGTCACTGCTCTCCGTAAAGAGAATATGCCTCCCTTCTTTGGAAGGGAGTTAGGGTAAGGCAGCATCTCTTAAGATTATATGGACATAGAAAGCCTAAAAGGTAGTAAATTTAAAAAATGGAGAAGCCAGAAAAGAAGCAACTAACATGAAATGCGGACATACCCATACAGTGACCTCACGACGCCAGGCCATATAGTACATTGGTCCCAATCACAACATGCCACCCCCAACCTCATGTAATTCAGTGCCAGAGGTCCCCTGAGCACCACTGAAGTGTCTGATGGTCCCTGTTACCTCAGGGCCTGAGTAACACCATATCCTTTGGCCTAACACTATACCATCATCCTGAATGGTCATGTACTGAGATGTGGACAATTCATCACTGAGTTTACAAGGAAAAGCAAAAGGAAGGGTGCACAAGAAAAAGTTTCAATGAATGAGAAAAGATGATTTGGCACCTTGGTAGGCACAGTAAAAAGTTCAACAGTTATTTACTGACTGGAGTTTTAAGTAGAGATTTAACTTTGAATTTTCCTAATGAGTTTTTAAAAATTGCTTTGGTTGTATATTTGTGAGTGTGTTTCAGGATACTCAGTTCTATTCCATAGGTCTATGGGTCTGTCTCTATACCGATAACCACACTGTCTTAATTACAACTGCTCTGTAGTAGAGCTTGAGGTTGAGGAAAGTGATACCTCCCATCTTCTTTTTTCCCAAGGATTGCTTTAGCTATTCGTGGGGTTTTATTATTCCATACAAATTTCAGGAGTGTTTGTTCAATTTCTTTGAAGAACATCATGGGTATCTTTATAGGGACCGCATTGAATCTGTATAAAGCTCTAGGGAGTATTACCATTTTGATAATGTTAATCCTTCCAATCCATGAGCAGGGAATGTGTCTCCATTTCCTCAGGTCTTCTTTTATTTCCTGAAGTAACGTTTTGTAGTTTTCTTTGTAGAGATCCTTTACATTCTTTGTCAAACTGATTCCTAGGTATTTGATTTTCTGTGGTGCAATTGTGAATGGGATAGTTTCTTTAATGTCCCTTTCTTCTCTTTCACTGTTTGCATATAGGAAGGTCATTGACTTTTGGGTATGATGTTGTACCCTGCTACTCTACTATAAGAATGTATTATTTCTAGGAGCCTCTTGGTAGAGTTTTGGGTTTTCCAGGTATAATATCATGTCATCTGCAAATAGTGATAATTTGGCTTCTTCCCTTCCTATCTGGATGCCCTTAATGTCTTTTTCTTCCCTGATTGCTATGGCAAGTACTTCCAGTACTATATTGAATAGAAATGGTGAGAGCGGGCAGCCTTGTTCGATAAAGGAGCAAAAAAATATTAAGTGGAGCAAAAAAAGCCTCTTCAACAAATGGTGCTGGGAAAACTGGACAGCTACATGTAAAAATGAACTTAGACCTCCTTCTAACGCCATGCACAAAAGTCAGATCAAAATGGATTCTAGATCTCAACATCAGACATGAATCTATAAGGTACATCGAAGAAAACATAGGAGAAACGGCTCTACGGCATCGAAACAAAAAGTATCTTTAAAGACGCACACCACTGACCAAGCAAATGGAAGCAAAGATAAACAAATGGGATTATATAAAATTGAAAAGCTTCTGCACCTCAAAAGAAATGGTGACCAAGATACAAAGACAATCCACAGAGTGGGAAAGGATATTCACCCAATACCCATCTGACAAGGGGTTAATATACAGGATATATCAGGCACTGGTAGCACTCCACAAGAAGAAAACAGCCAACCCCATCAAAAATGGGGAGAAGAAATGAACAGAAGCTTCCAAAAAGAAGAAATTCGAATGGCCAAAAGGCATATGAAAAGTGCTCTTCATCTTTAATCATCAGGGAGATGCAAATCAAAACAACAATGAGGTACCATCTCACCCCACAGAGACTGGCACACATCCAAAACAGCAAGAACAGCCGGTGCTGGCGTGGATGTGGGGAAAAGGGGACTCTCATCCACTGCTGGTGGGAGTGCCGACTGGTCCAGCCCTTTTGGAAAACAATATGGGCATTCCTCAGAAAACTAGATATTGAGCTCCCATTTGATCCAGCAATAGCACTCCTGGGAATATACCCTAGAGACCGAAAAACACATAGCAGAAACACTATCTGTACTTCTTTATTCATCTCTGCGCTATTCACTATAGCTAGAATCTGGAAACAACCTAAATGCCCGAGAACAGAGGACTGGCTAAAGAAACTGTGGTTCATCTAAACTATGGAATACTATGCGGCTGTCAGAAAAGATGAAATTATGAAATTTACCTGCAAATGGATGGACATGGAGTCTATCATGCTGAGTGAAATTAGTCAGAAGGAAAAGGACAGATATAGAATGACTGCATTCATTAATAGGATATAAATAGATACCAGTGTTTTACTAAATATGGGAAATGGTAATGGCAGATTAAAACTCCCCACTGAATATACACAAAGAGACTTAAGTGATAAACTCTAAATATCTGCAGGGCTAGCCACAATGTGTAAAATAAGGGGGAGAGATGCAGAGACAGAGAGAGAGATAGAGAGAGAAAGAGAGGAAACTGGGGTACCTGCTATTAAGGCGGCCTGGGGGCGGGAGGGGAGGGGGGGTACACTGGTGGTGGAAATGGGGCACTGGTGGAGGGATGGGTGCTGGAATACTGTATTACCAGGAACCAATTATGAACACCTTTGTAATTGTATGTTTCACGGCGGTATAATAAAAGAATTTAAAAAAAAATTGCTTTGGCCTCTATTGAAAAACAGAAATGACCAAAACCAGCTCCAGAAGATAACTTCAGAGCAAATTACAAAGATCAAAGATAGATGAACTTGAAAATGATAATTTAATAGTTACAGGTATCTTGAGAGGGTTAATTCTTTCTAACCACCAGTGAATATATTGCGTTTTAGCCTACCAATTCTGATTACCAAGGAATTGGAAGTGCCTTCTGAATAAACTTAAATAGCCTTAATAAGAAACCTGATGAAAGGAACCCCTAAAACTTCTGGACTTTTTCAGAATGAAGACACCTACCCATAATTCAACACATCAAACATTAAAGGGAGAAAAAAAACATATAATGCTATCAATTATTGCCATGGAAGCATGTGATAAAATTCACTAACAGTCAGCAAGAAAATTTCTAAATAAAATAGGAATATAGGAAAGCTTCCTGGTACTTCTCAGTAACTAGGATGTATCATGGACAAGTTCATCTACTTTGACAAAAGATAGACTTCATAGAATTTTCTCTATATTTTTTTCTGGAGTGACCACCTGCCAGTGACAATAGCTGTGGAGACCTGCAATATCAGTTGTCAACACCTTCACTGCCCTGTACTTCCAGAACTAATGCAGCAAACAGTCCTGTTCCAACCGCCCACATTTTAGAGGCCAGCCCTTCACACGCCAGCTCATTGTCTATGCATACCACGTTAGCATTTTACCATTAGATATGGGCCACCTACTAACTCTGTCTAGTGAAGTTTTTAGGGGGCCAATTAGGCAGATTTTCTCAGCTGTGACCCTACTGCCACTTTAAACAAGGTCTTTGTGATGGGTGCTGCACCCCAACTCAGGCCATTTCACAGCATTCCTAACTTTTATCTGCTTGATGCCAAAAACACACAATTCCTAGTTGTGTATCACTTGTCTTTCCATTGTTCATTGATTTGCTTGAGTGGGCACCAGTAACATCTCCATACGTCCTGTCACATGCTAGTGTAGCCCAAGGGCATCTGCTCGCTTCAGGAACATAGAGAGCCTCAAACAATTCTATCATGGGAATGAGGTCTATAATTGCTATTGGTATTTGACATATCAAATAATACACAGGTAGTTTGCCAGGCTTTGCGTGTGGGTGGGATACTCTTTGTAGTGGCCTCAAATCTCGTGCATTTATTGATGAGTCGGGCTTGTGATCAGTTCTTTTGCTGGGAGGAGCTCTGACGAGTGGGGAGTCTGGATGTGGAAAATGGCGGCCCTCATGGTGTGGGGGCTCCTCTGGCTTCTTGCGAGGCTCTGCTGGCATGGCGGGCCAGGGCTAGAACCTGCCTTCCCTCCGGGTGGCTCGTGATCCTGGTGGTTATGACTAACAAAAATGTCTCTAAACACAGCTAAATGTCCCCTGAGTGACCATATCACTCTAGCTGAGCACTCCTGGACTAGAGGGAAATGCAGTAACGAATGCACGAATGAGGGAGACCTGGATCTTGCTGGACTTCAACCCTGCTACAGGAGAGGGAAGGACTGGGAAGAAGCATCTGCCTTGCTGCTGCCACAAAGAAAAGAAAGACACCAAAGCAGCGGGAGGTCCTGGAAAGCAGTTCCCATTTGCTGAACACAATTTAAGTCTTTTATACAATTTTTGGGTGGAGGGGTACAAGCACAAACCACATGGCATTTGCAAGCTCCTGGGCCACTGCAACAGATAACAATCACAGATTTACATATTTCTGGGGTCCAAGACCAGGCACACCCTGCCTCACCTTAGCCTGGATAAGCACAGATGTTTTGGGTTTAAACAATTGGGCAGGACCCACTTCTGGGCCTTAGGGAATTGTGGGCAGCCGTAAGGCTGTCTGCTTAGAGCCCAACAGTTTCTCAATAATTTATAGCTTCCAATGTTTGCATTTATGTCAATAAATTCTCTGTTGGGAGACAAAAAGGAAACTGTGTGAGGCAGTTTGGACTGGCAAAACAAGATGTAATAGACTGAGAGACTTATGCACAGAAACTTAATTTTTCACAGTTACAGAGAACTGACTCAAATCCAAGATCAAGGTACCAGCATGGTTGTGTTTGGGCACAGACTCCCTTCCTACCTTGCAGACAGCTAACTAATACTTCTCCGTAGTAGTTATAAGTTAATAAGACCTGATCAAAGCAAATTTTGTTCTCTATGTTGCTTTTAAGGACACCAGTTCTGTCACACAAAGCTATACCTTAAGTTTGTAAAAGGAATCCAGAAGAAGACTATATGAAATACTATCACCTAGAATCCCGGCTTCCGCATATGAACTTTGAAGTGACACAAGTTATTTATGTACCTTCTAAAGATTACAGGGAAAAAAGTACATTAAGTAAGTACATTAAGTAGTAGCTACTTAATGTAGCTACTACTTTTATTTGTTTATTTGTTTGTTTATTTTGCTTTTTTGGGTCACACCCAGCAATGCTCATGTAACTCTTGGCTCTTCGCTCAGGAATTACTCCTGGGGGGGTGCTCAGGGTACCATATGATATGGGATACCAGAGATAGAACCCAGGTCAGTCACATGCAAGGCAAATGCCCTACCCAATGTGCTATCACTCTGGCCCCAACTACTACTTTATATTTATTTAAACATTAAAACCAGTAATGTAAGGGACCTCTTCCTTTACTGCTATCTCTTCCTTTATGGCTGCAACATAATTTGGGTATTGGTAATACTGTAAAATAAAAGAAGCAGTTTATACATGTGGAGTGAATAGATGAAACCATATTTTGCTAGCATGGTTATATGTTTAGAAAATACACGATATTCTGCTACATATCTTTCATAAATAATGAAAAAAAATTAGTAATATGGTAGTGCAGATTTTAAGAATAGCAATTTGACCTTCCTCTTTCACCATTCCAGGTGAGGCCTGCCTCTAGGTGACATCACTGGGACTAATCCAGGACCGAGGTAGAGCCTCTCTTTAATGGCTAGGTCCCAGCAACCTCCATACCTGACCTGTTCCATATAGACAGTCCCATACTATAGAGCCTAAAGTGACAGATCAACCCAGCAAATTATATGCCACTCAATTATCCTTCCAGTCATTTGTAAAGAGAATAAAAAAGAGCAACTCCAGCCTAATCCCTCAGCAGCTTCTTTGGTGTCTAACACAGACTCCCCTTGAGTCCAGCACAGTAAGAATACAAGAAAATTAATGAGGAAAATATGCAGAAGCTCACCAAGCTCACCAAGTGAAAAGCAATCACTGAAGACATAAACACCAGTAAATCTTCAATGTCTTTCATGACACTATGATGATAATGGTCAACGAATTCAAAGAAATGATAGCATAGGTAGTCAGCAAAACATAAGAAAGTATGAGTCAAAATGAGAAAAAACAACAATCACAAATTACAGAAATTGTGGACAGGGTAGGTAATAGAAGTTATGGATAGCACATTAATAGAAACTGATCAAAGATTCAGACACTGATCAAAAGACACAGCCTGGATCATCGACACCCACCTGCAGCAGTTTCTTCCTCAATCGGCCCAGAGCCTCACAACAAGCCAGACGACCCCCACCCACTCCATGGGCGCCGCCATTTTCCACATCGGACTTCCCTCTCTTCAGAACTCCACCCAGCCGACCAGCCCATCACAGCCTGGATCCTCGACACCCACCCTGCAGCAGTTTCTTCCTCAATCCGGCCAGGTATGCTGGTCCAGAGACTCTTAGACATGGGGCAGAGCGGTTCCTTGCTCTCCCTGTGCCCAGCCGTTCATGAGGCAATCGGGAGGCATGGTGGGTTCAGCCTTGGCCCACCACCCAGGCAGAACCTCACAACAAAGCCAGACGAGCCCCCACCCACTCCATGGGCGCCGCCATTTTCCACATCCGACTTCCCTCTCTTCAGAACTCCACCCAGCCGACCAGCCCATCGCGGCCACGCGGTTCATCAATAAATACTTTATTTGGAGGTGTGTAAAGAATATGCCTCCCGTACGGCAAGCCTAGCAAGCTTCCGTGTTGTATTTGACATGCCAAATGCCAGTAACTAATTACATTAGGTCATTCCCACGACCTAATATAATGGTTTGAGGCTCTTTATGTTCCTGTAGCAAGCTGATGCCCTTTGCTCTACTGGCATGAGACAGGACATATGGAGATATTACTGGTGCCCGCTCTAGCAAATAGATGATTAACGGGAAGATCGTGATCATGATCGTGATCAAAAGATTAAGGAGCTCCCAAATGAGAAAGAAGCAACCACTAGAAAACAGTGAAGGTGGGAAATAGTCTTAAAGGAAATGAACAGCGCCAACATATAATGTGGGATGGGATCAGGGGAACAAAATAAAATCATCAGGCCTAATCGTCTTCCCTGAAGAGCGGGGAAGGCAAATATGATGAAGAAACAATAGTTAAAGCAATCTGTTAAGAATTTCCCCAGAATTGAAGATTGCATACTTGACTAAGAACTAAGAGGCCCAAAGACTCCCAGCAAAAATAGACTCAACTAAGAAAAACTTTGACACGTATACTCAAAATACAAAAACTCAAAAGACTGAGACAATACTGAAAGCAATAAGATCATAAAAGGAACTTACATATAAAACTTAACATACAAAGGAAAGCTCAGAAGATCTATCAAATCAAACTCTGAGACAGTGAGTCTGGAGGATGCAGTACAAAAACTCAACAAATTGAAAACATCACCAGGAATACTCTATCCTCATAACTGAATAGAATACTCTAGCTAACCAAATTATTCAAATCTTAAGTTTTGAAGAATTGATAAAGAGTTTCATGAACAGGGAATAGCTTAGGAATTCATAGCCTTGAAACCAGTTTTGCAAAAAAAAAGCATTGAAAGAGCTTCTATCAGACTGTTTGGTGGGAGGCAAAGGGGGACATTGGTAGAGGGAATGGACCTTGGTGTAGGGATCAGTGTGAAATATTGCATGCCTGAAACCAGTCATGAGTAATATTGTAATTTCCAGTCACTAAAATTTAAACAAACAAACAAATAAAAGAACTTCTCTAAAGGACAAGCTTCCCAACATGTGGCACTGAGCATGGCTCTCACTAATGGTGCATATGGTTGCACTCTTACTAGATTAAGAAAGCTATGTTTAGCCCTAGCTTGCTCAGTGATTTCATACATTTCAAATAATGAATTAATGCCTGATTTAGACTGGTTAAGATCACTTAACAACAATCACAAATGGACTTTTTGCTGTTTATTTCTAATGACACTATTTGCCATTACTTTAAGTTTTGTTGGAGCAAGTAATAGGAAATAAATTTGTCATGTGCCCTGCCAAAGGAATAGGCTGGGGTGGGAAACAACCCGGGGTCATTGATGGAGGGAGAGGACACCAGTGGTGGGATTGTGTTGAAGCACTGTATGCCCAAAACAATTTTGTTTACTTTGTAAATCACATTAAATAAAAATATTAAATAAAAATAGCATTAATTTCTATTAGTATTATGCAATTAGAAATTCGACTGAGAAATATCCAATTCATAAGTAAAATAAACTAATCAACTACATAATCTAAGAATACAGAAATTGGATCTAAGTGAAGAGAGTAGTAACTTTTTATCGAAGGACATAAAACAAGGTGAGAGATGAATTCTTTCCACATTAACAGATCAATTAATCGTAGTCCAATAAGAATCATAAAATAAATTTTTCCAATTGGTCAAAGTAAGCTTAAGTATAGGGAGAGGCCAGAGTGATAATTTTGTAAGTAGGGGCACTTACAGCGAACTCAACTGTTCCAGGTTCGATCCCTGGCATCCCATATGGTCTCCTGTTACCACCAGGAATGATTGTTGAGTCACAGCCAGAAGTAACCCCTGAGGGAATGCCATGTGGCCAAAAAAATAAATAAAAAACCAAATATTATATAAGGAATGTTAAGAAATATTATATAGAAGGAAATGTTAAGCATAATAACTTTATTTAGAAATATATCAAGGTTGAACCTGCCCTCAAGGTGTTTTAGGTGTGGCTGTAGTGCCTAGCTGCATCAGCAGGTGGCAAACAGGAGACAGGCCTGTCTACACCCAGGGTTCTGTCCTGTGGACCGTCGATGGTTGATGGTCCTGACATAGAAAAAGACTTGTCCCTCTGGGGATGAACCTAGAGCCAGAGCAGAGCCTGGCAAGCTACTCGTGGTGTAGTCAATATGCAAAAACAGTAACTAATAATGGACCTCATTCCCAACGAATGGAGACATTACTGGTGCCCACTCGAGCAAATCAATGAACAGCGGAAGACAAGTGATACAAGTGATCAACGTTGACATTAATTACCTTTTTTAAAATTTCTTGAAATCTACTAGAATCAAGACACTGTGTACTACAGAGGTAACAGACAAATAATTGGTAACACCCAATTCTAAAATAAGCATAATAAATAATAACCTTGACACAGTAATAGTGAAAGTTTTTTTTCTCTTTTTAAATGGTGTTAGTATTCCTGGTTAATTTTATAAACAATGTCGAAGTAGCCTTTGAAGGCTAAGATGTAAATCTAAGAGAATAATAAGGTAAAAATGTCAAAAAAAAATAAAATTTGAGACTTTTCTTGAACTGGTAAAAGCAAGGCGATAATATCCTGAAACCCAATAGAAAAAGGAGAGGTTTGTTTATTTCGAAAGAGCTTGTTTAGACAAGAAGAAAGATATAGCCCTTGTCCAGGTAAAAAATAGGGACAATAGTAAAAGTAGGAAAATAGACAGGTTTTAGCCATAAGTTGTGGGAAAGCAATAAGAGGATTTTTCAGATAAATTGGCTTAGGTTGACAACTGAAAGGAAATAAAATTAGATCCAAGTTTTTGTGAAATGACTTTTAGGAAAAAAATGTAAAATTTCTCACAGATTAGATACAAAAATGTATGCTTACTTAGAAAGAGACAGAGAGGCCACGGCATGACAAATTTACAATTATACAGTATTGCCAAATAATATAAAACTACCAAAGGGAAAAATATACATCTGTTTTTCATTGATAAGCTATTTGAAACATTATAGTAATAAGCTCTTTCATATAGCCATGTGTATGATAATGACTTTTTTTTAAATCATGTTGTAAATAAAATTTAGGAAAAATAATTTAGTATACTGTATCAACTTTTTTTTTTTTTTGCTTTCTCCTCTGGGTCACACCCGATGCGATGCTCAGGGGTTACTCCCTGGCTCTGCACTCAGGAATTACTCCTGGCAAAGCTCAGGGGAACCATATGGGATGCGGGGATCAAACCTCGGCCATGGGCTGGCGCGTAAAGGCAAAATGCTCTACCCCTTGACTATCACTCTGGCCCCATGTATCAACTCTTTTATTTTGATAACTGCGATATATAAAATTCAGGATATCACTTATACACTTTCTATTGCAGATGTACTTACTACAATGTTTAACTTGAGGTGTTGCAGGTGTGGCTGCGGGGTGCCCAGCTTCATCAGCAGGTGGCAACAGGAGACATGCTTGTCTAAAACCCAGGGCTCTGCCCCTGGGGCCCTGGACGGGTTGATGGTCTGACATAGAGAAAAAGACTGGGTCCTGGGATGAAACTCCAAAGCCAAGCAGAGCCAGGGAAAGCTACCCGTGGTTTATTCAATATGCCAAAAACAGTAACAATAATGAACCTCATTCCCAATGAATTGAGACATTACTGGCACCTGCTCGAAAGCAAATCGAGAAAAACAATGGGAAGACAAGTGACCAAGTTCATTTTGAGCACACGGTAAATTGTATTTATGAAGTTTTCAACTGAGGCCAGAGAAATAGTACCTTGGGTATGGAAGCTTACCTTGCACATGCCCAACCCAGTTTCCCTCCACAGTACTCTAACTGGACCCCATGCCACCAGGAGAGGTCCGGGAGTGCAGAGCCAGGAGCAAGTACTCGAACCTTGCTGAGTATGACTTAAAAATAGCTGATAAACAAAAATATCTTTTTCAGAAGTTGGACATTTAATTATAATTCTAAATGTTGATTAATGTAAGTGTGACAAGATGAAGCTACGCCAATGATCAGGCACCATCATGTTCAAACGTCCTATAGTTAAATAAATGTTTACTATTTTGTAAATATAGACCATTTATGCTCATGAAAAATGAACTAGTTCTGGGAGGCCCCATTCACTTTCTCAATGGAACACCCATTCACTCTCAATGGAACAGGCATGTCTGAATGCAGCAGCTATGTGTACCTAGGTCGAGAGGTCAACATGATAAACAACCAAAACCTGAGGCTGCGCAGGAGGAAAAGAGTGGCATGGACTTGCCTTCAAAACATAGAAGCATAACAAAAGAACAAGAGGAACCTCTGGCTGGGCACATCTCTCTTTGACTCCACCATCCTGCCCATTAATATATGCCTCAGAGACCTGGGCCCAACGAAAGCAGATGAGTAAACTATTCAGGTCTCCAAAAGAGGAATTGAAAGAGCTATGCTTGGAATATCTTGCCTCCCTCAAGTGAAGAAGGGATCCGGAGCTCCAACCTCCGTCCTATTCAAAAATCAAGGATGCTGTCTCATCTGCCAAGGCATCAAAAATCAGATGGGCTGGTCATATATAATGCAATCTGGAGTCGACCGTTGGACTAGAGCCGTTACTGATTGGTTCCCCCGAGGACGTCAAAAGATTGTGGGGCCCACCTACAAGATGGTCCGGGCTTCCTTATCAAGACCCTGGACGCAAACAGTTTGAGGCTCTTAATATTCCAAAAAACGAATTTCCATTGGGTTACACTGGCACCTGATAGGGTCAAATGGAAAGCATTACTGCTGCCATTGGGAGCAAATCAAGAATAATGGGCTATCAAGTGATCAAGTGATATACTATTAATTATCTGGTCATCAAAATAATTTTCCATAGATTCACTTCAGCTCCCAATGTCAAATATTATTCCTTTACTTTATAATGCTGCTAAAGTGGAACAGGTCATAGTATCATTGCCAAACAAACACGAGACCTGAATGTCTGTATCACAAGACAAATGAGTCAGATAATAAGTGGTTGGGAGCTTTTCATGAAATTCTTTATGGTAGTGAAGATTCTTTATAGCTAGTGACCTTAATAGCACCAAATTAAAATGTCTCTAGGCAATTTTATTTTATCCAAATCAAATGTATTTTGTATACTATTTTCTCAGAACCAGATCTCAAAAAGTGCCTATGGCAATGACATAAAGAGAATGTGATAAAGAAGTATCAGAAAACAAAGACATAGCTTGTACTAATTGAAGTCAAAAGATAATGCTTTTGCAAATCTTACAAAAATATGGGGACTATATTAACAAATTCATGTTCCAAGATTTTGGAAAGAGCTTCACCAGTTAGAGACATTGGAGCTGAAGTTTCATTAGTAAAATTTGAGGATACATATACATATATATATATATATATATATAAAATGAAACTACATTTCAGATACATGAGAATATATAACACTGAAGCCTAAGTGATAGTAGAGTGGATAAGTGCTTGCTTGCATGCTGCTAATCCAGGTTCAATATTAGCACCCAAATGGTTCCCCAAATCTTGCCAGTTTTTATCCCTGAACAGAGCTAGAGGTAAGCCCTAACATTGCTGGTGCTGTCCTCTTCCACCCCCCCCAAAAAAATATGAAATTCAAGTTTGTGGCTCAATTAATGCGAGTCACAGCTTTGACTAAAAGCTTTTGGGCCGGAGCAATAGCACAGAGGGTAGGGTGTTTGTCTTGCAGCAACACGGCCAACCCAGGTTTGATCCCCAGCATCCCATGGTCCCCCCGAAAGCACCGCCAGGAGTATTCCCTGAGTGCAGAGTCAGAGAGTAAACCCTGAGCTTACTGGATGTGACCCAAAAGCAAAAACTTAAAAGACTTTCCTTGTTAGAGGGTCACAGAGATACATACTGAAAGGCTACCGGACATACAGCTGGGTGCAGACCAAAAGCTTAAGGCAATCCACCTTCTTGGCAACAAACCACTGATGCAGTCTTGGTGGTCCAAGCACTTTGGATGGGCTGACTTTCTGAACTTCAGGCCTACAGCTGTCCAAAAATTGCTCTGAATGGCCCAAGTTCCCTGAGCACTGCCTGGGAGTCCCCTTGCTAGACATCTCCTTGTTTGAGGCTCTGCCAGTTTTTCTAGAAAAAATAGCTAGATAAATGGCACCAGGAAAGACCAAAGGTCTCAATGGCTGACCAGGAATGCATTTTCTGTAATCAATTCCCTTCCTCTTTGTAGGTCCACCAGTCAGCAAGGCCAGTAGAAACTTTTTGTTTTGTTTTGTTTTTGTTCTATTTCTGGGCTACACACCTGGCAGTACTCAGGGGCTCTTCCCCTAGCAATTTGCTCACAGCTTCTCCTGGCTCTGCACTCAGGGATCCCTTCTGGTCAAGAGACCATATGAGGTGCAGTGGATCCAACTGAGGTTGGGCAGGTACAAGGCAAACACCATCTGCTGCACTAACACTCCACTCCAGCCCCAGCAGTACTGGGGGACCAAATATAATGGGGCGGTCCACCATACGCAAGACAAGTGCCTTACCTCCTGTGCTGATGTTCTGGCCTTAGGGATTTTACCTCTTGAGGCAGTGCCATCCTAGACCTTTGAAAGTCCTACTAAGCGATACCAGGCAGATAAAACAGCACCATAAAGCTCAGAAAATTAAATTGCTGTCACATTTACAGTCCAAAGAGTAGATCAGAATACGTGTATACTTTAAACCTATGTAGGCTGATTTGCTGCTAATATAACATATTTAAGTAGACTCTAGGTTCTTCAAGACAATAGTTGAGAGCTTCCAGGATATGTAATTTTTCAAAAACCACTGCTTGCTAAGACTTGTAGTAACAGGAAGGAGAGGGCTGTGTGGGTGGGACATAATGAGCAGATTATCCCTTTGATGACAGGATGGCCCTGGAACTTTGGTGGTGGGTGTAGTGAATCCTAGACACAATAGATGTGTTAGAACTGTACCCCTGGAATTCTGTAATATTGTAGCTAATGATAATTCAATAAAAGAGAATAACAAAATACACACAGAGGATCTTTAAAAAATCCTAAAAATGTATGCCTTTAATTAAAAAAAAACTGGGAAAAAAAACCTCTCTCCCAGATATTATGGAATGTCTTGGGAATCTAGTACAATACTAGCTGAGGGGGCCTCACAAGGACCTCTGGTGTAGCCCTGCTTGTGGTCCTAGCTGTCCCTCCATGGGACCCTAACGTTGATTGACCAAATATCATATTGAGAGACCCTCAGATTTCTGAGCAGTGCTTCTGGGTGGTTGACAACAGCAAAGTAGCAAAATGAGACAAGCAAAC